>MU159767.1:0-12549 GCA_015888305.1 Antheraea pernyi
CACACTTTTTTATTACTAGTTTTTAGACTAGTACTGAGCAGTCCACATATACTGATTTGAATAGAATTACATTTCAGAAAAAAAATGTAATAGATAGCCGTTGCAGGACTGTCGGCAAAACTGAAAACTGAAAACAAAACAATGAAATAACTGTGTTCTTTATTGAATCTGTAAATCAATCATAGTCTAAACTATGTAAATTTATTCATTTGGATGTTGATATTATTAAGAATAGTCTCGTTTTCTCATCTATTGGCACTCTGAGTAATTATTATATATATTTTATCAATTAATCAAAAATATAATGGTCGAAATAAGCTCAATACAAAACCTTAATACATGTACCAACGATTTTTTATAAATTTGTGTGTATTAACTAATTTAAACCGGCAACGCTATCAGCTGACGGCGAGGAAACTTGAACCTAAGAAATGTTCTTGTCATATGTGGCAAAATATAAAACTGTGGATTTTTCGGAGTTTGAAACCGCCAGTACGTCACGTCGTGGGCTGGCATAGCAGTTATACACATATCTTCCCACAGGAAGAGGCCTATAGTTCTCTTACATGCTGATATGATGCCATTTTCCGCTTATTATGAAGTACTTTCAAAGCAAGCTCTAACGATATTTTCTTACATTTACCATTTAAAATGAGATTAGTGAAAAATCTAGCTATTCTTTCTTTACGACGCTTTCTTATTGGTCATTAACAACTACAATTATATGAATCATAGACATATTTATGATACCAAATGTTACATTTTTTTTAACGGCTACTGGAGTCTAATTTCATTTTGTAATTTCATGTTTATTCAGTGAAATACAGTAATATATCCATTATTATCTACAAATAATAACTGCTATCTAGTGGCATACGCCGTCAACACATATAGCAATTTAAATTACACATATAAATAAAATGGAATTGTCTGTTGATTGTTCAGACTTCGCTCGGAAACAGCAAAACAAAACTTTTACTAACATATAGGTAACCTTTCAAAATATTCCCCCCTCGGCAGCGGCTCAAACCTAGGTCCGTTCCCTCGGCGTGGAGCCCTTGAGTACGCTGCTCGCGCGATACAGTGACACAAAATCTTACACCACTGCAACAATATTACACATATCACAGCCACACACGTGCACGCACACATGCTTCCACATGAAAGTGGTAGGGTTTTATTTTTTTCCCTTATCAAACTGAAATAGTTCAGAAAAAATTATCCGTACACAAAATACATATAAGAGTTGTTGAGGTATGAATGCTTGGTACACATATATGTTTCAATAACTCATATAAGTATGAATATGTAGCTTAGCTAAGGTAAGCTCAGATAGGTCGCGAATTGCATAAGTCAGGCAACAGCCCAAGCGGATGTGTGCCGTGCACCCTTGAGCTAGTTGTCAAATAAAATCGGCTGAGTGCCTTAAGCGCTCGCCTTAGTAATCTGATGAAGCTGTTAAGACCTTGCTAGGTAAATAGCGTAATAGGTTCGAGAAAAAAAAAACAAAATATTGTCTATTTGCATATAATTATACATTTCCTTACTGGATAAACAATGATATAAACTAATATAGAGAACTTAAATTGGTAAAAGAAAATCTAGTCAATCTATCTAGACAAAGCCTCTTTTCCGAGGGAATAAGCTTAGTATAACTTAGAAGTTGACGAAGTAATGGCGATTCCAAAAACCTAGAACTCTACAATTATGCACCTATTTTTTCTACAGCATTGTGGTAATTAATACGAGATTTTTTCGCAGATCATTTCATTTTCCTCACATGATATTCCTTCACCGTTAATTGATGTCTTTGATGTGAAGCATCTATAGGCGCGGGTAAACCTGATTTTGGTTTGGCATGACGCGACGTGGCGACGCAAAACACGAACTTTGCACTATTAACGAAATACTCAAAAACATTTGCCACTCTATCTGTATAAACATAGGATTCAAATTGCTTTGCCGATCGCTCGTTATACTAAAGTTACGCGGCACACGATGATCTAGCACCCAGCCCACCACGCTGGCGCCTAGTTGAATTTTCATATTTTATATTTAATAAAAATGAATATTTAAGTAATAAAATAAATAAACATTCATTATTATGGAACCAATTTGTAACGCTTTATATTTTCATTATGCCATAGCTGATTCCTGTCGTAATCTGTTCTTGTGAAACTTATACAAAACAATATCCATGTTTCACATATGCCAGGCGTCCAGTGACGGCTCAATTTTTTTTTAAATAAACACAAATTAGGAAACGTACGTAAAAATCATTGTCACTAAGATAAGACATATTTTCCAAATGATTACAAATTTAATAAATCCTATAAAATTCATAATGTAATTTTAAAACAATAATAGTATATTAAAATTCAAATGACCGTAGTTATGACTCCTTTTGTAGGTCATGTGTAAGTCATTCAACCATAAACACATCTATCACAAGAACGGTATGCGACATGAAATGATTACTTACATGATTTTGCAATTTGGCTGCGATTTACCGGTTTTTGCTTTTAAGTATTCATTTAGAAAACCCCGGTAAAGCGTTAATCTCAGTTTTACGTGTCGTAATATAGCGAATGAACAAAAGGGCTATATTATTTCCGCAGTCTATATACGTAGGTCTATTTTTCTGATACGCTTAACAGTTTGATGAATTGTAATATATAGTACCCGACTTTTAATTTAGTACATTGGGTAGAAGACCGAGGTAAGATCAACTAAGTTTGGTCTCGTATATATAGTACCTTTGTCTATCGAGAACGTTTTACAAAACCGAAATAAAAACCCTTATCCCCGACGCGACGTGTCAAAATACATGCCAACACTCATATTTTATTTAATATTTATAAAGTCGTCTGAATGTATCAAGTCTCAGTGTATTAAGTCCATTTACTCGTCTAGTTTTCTCTCGTACTGACGCCGCGTCGTCATTAAAACTACAATAACTTTTGATAGAGTGGACCGACTTTAATAAAACAAACACTAAGTTACTCCCGAGGATATGCTTTATCGATTATATCTATATATGCTATGTTGAAGGTTTATTGTAAGCCCCGTACTTTAGCGGTGATGCGTGTACATACAAACAGACAGACAGACAGACAGACATTTCTAAAAATGAATTAAATGTATTCTATTACTTATTCCTAGACACTTGCAACATTTTTTTTACGAAAATCGATAATGCACAGACACCTTTAAGTAACATTCTTATTATTTGTATAGCTATTCTGGTGCATATAGGACAATTTTACATAAAAATAGCTTCTAAACAACATAAATGTCTTTTAAAAATGCTTTTAATAAAAACAACTTTAAAGGGCTATATTATTTCCGCAGTCTATATACGTAGGTCTATTTTTCTGATACGCTCTGTAGCTTAACAGTTTGATGAATTGTAATATACAGTACCCGACTTTTAATTTAGTACGTCGGGTAAAAGACCGAGATAAGATCAGCTAAGTTTGGTCTCGTATAGGACCTTTGTCTATTGCAGAACGTTTTACAAAACCGAAATAAGAACCCTTATCCCCGACGTGTCAAAATACATGCCAGCACTCATATTTTATTTAATATTTATAAAGCTCCTCTGAAACGGTTTAACCGATTTTTATGAAATTTTATATGCATATTTAGTAGGTCTGAAAATCGGCTACTATCTATTTTTCATACGATTATATCTATATATGCTATGTTGAAGGTTTATTGTAAGCCCCGTACTTTAGCGGTGATGCGTGTACATACAAACAGACAGACAGACAGACAGACATTTCTAAAAATGAATTAAATGTATTCTATTACTTATTCCTAGACACTTGCAACATTTTTTTTACGAAAATCGATAATGCACAGACACCTTTAAGTAACATTCTTATTATTTGTATAGCTATTCTGGTGCATATAGGACAATTTTACATAAAAATAGCTTCTAAACAACATAAACGTCTTTTAAAAATGCTTTTGATAAAAACAACTTTATATCAATATTAAATAGGTGTTTATTGTTTTCTATTCTTACATGAATTAATTTTTCCTTCTTTTGTACCATTTTTGGTCACCTACTAATAGATATTATAAGAAGTCTTTATTATCACGTTTAAATTGATTATTCATCTTCATTGTAAATAAATAAAAATATAATAGAAATAAATTCCCTAAAATAATCCGTTACTATACACATCGTTATTAAAATTATTAAAGTTTCGATATATAGTAGTTCGACTTATCGAGAGTAGAGACCGCTTACCTACTCTAATGACACTAACACAAGTTTGACCCAGAGGTCTGGCTTTACCCGTCCTTTCTCTTTATAATTCAAGATGTTCATAGTATTTATACATTTATGCCGATACTGATGATAAATTGCTTAATCTATCTCTTTTTGCACATCGTTTGTTGAATGGATTACATACCTTTATTTCGTATTATTATATTTTTTTCAATTTGACATTGTACCCAAATATCTTCGAATCTGATATATAAAAACAGTAATATTATTTTATTTTAAATTTGTTGATGCCCGCGACTTTGCTCTGGTAGAAATTGTCTTGTTATTTTGTAGGAAATAGGTACTATATTTGACTTAACTGTGGGCTGTTTTATATTTTTAATTGAAATGTTATACCTATATGTACTTATTAATTAAACTAAACAGTAATTTAATTGATCTTGAGCAATTTTTATTATCACTAGCGTTTTCTCGCAGTTACACTCCTCTTAACTCGATTTTATTTATCCCTCAAATACTCTAATTTTTTTGGACACCCCTATATCCTTTTTGTTCCATTGACAATATCTATTCAAAATTTCAGTATTTCAGCTGAATAGTTAAGTTGTGAAAACGTAACAAACAAACAAATTCACATTATACTGTCTAGCCTCTATGGAAAAGGGTGTAATGTGTATAGGCTATATAACAATTTAAAAAAACTATTTATCTGTAAAAGTTACATCAAAATTAGATCAATCGACACGAAACAAGACAGTTTTGGATTTTGTTAATTTTTTTAAAAGGTAGGTAAGTATTTATATATATTTTGAATATCAAATATGTAATAATCTTGTGGTTACAAATATTAATAGATACCCAAACATTACAATATTATTAAAATCAATAATGCTATGAATTACAACCGCACCTTTTCACCGATTTCTCATTGTCCACTAGTTACCAGTTTTTACTGCCTTATACCAGACACGATTCGATTGAATTATTTAAAAATTACAAGCGAAAATAAACCTTTCCGCATTTAATACAAAAACCAATATCCATGAACAAATTTAATAACATATTACACTGTTCCTGCTTGGTCGTAGTTGTCACTATGCTACTGGTATTATGTGTATTGTAAATCTCACCAATCATAGTAATTTCAACTTTATGAGTCACTTTATAAAATCTATTTTCATGGAAGATTTCCTTGGAAGAATTATCATAAATACCAAGGATGAAAGCTCGATAAAATTTAGGAGTAATTTATACAATGCCTGATCATGGGGTATGTTTTATCTTTCATTGTTCTCACGAATATGAGCGTTGTAAGATTTCAAAGGGTGCATCATAAGGTTTGTAGTGGGACAAAATCACTTTGATACTTACTCGACAAAAGTGAATGTTTGCTGTCTATATTAATATCAAGGTGTTCACAATTGTTAGCCTACTTTATAATGAACAACAATTGACATTGATTCCAGGATTTTCGTTGTTAATACCTATCATATTTATATATAGTTGTGGGAAAACAGTTAAGAACATCTCTTTCTACGTTTCTCAACCGAACTTCTTTATTCTTTTTTTTTATCTTGTAACTATTGACGAACTTTATAAAAAAAAATTGGAAAAAGTTTATTTTTTCTATATAGTCGGAGCTGGACGAGCTGTCGTAACTTTATGTAATAGAAACTTTTCTTTTCTCCATGCCGCCGGTATCCATAGCAGAGGATGGATATGCTCTAGTCGCATGGACTAAAACCCCGTGGTACCTTCTTACACCTTTTGGTCGGGGGAGCAGGGACTGTCTAATCGACACTACGTCTGCTCATCCATCATGTATATAGTACCTGCTTTTTAGTTCACATAAGGCATTTAATGAAGAAGAATCAAGAGTTAAAAAAAATATATATAAAAGTCAGTTTTTTTTTCGTATATTTTTTAAAACATGAAGAGGCTCATTTTACCATAAAAGTGCAAAAGTTATAAGAAATTGAATTATCTATGAGACAACTCCTCATCGATATATCGCTAAAATGCATAATAGTTTTGAAGAAATAAGCGATTAAATATTTTATATAAAGATATAACATTTAAATCCTGATAGTTGATACAATTAACACGAATCGATTTTCTTTTTAAACATATTGTAGGGGGCAAACGAACAGGTTGCTCACCTGATAAGTGAGGTAAGTGATCACCGCCGTCCATAGATACTAGCAACACCAGGGGAGTTGCAAGTGTATTGCCAGCATGTGTTTAGGGAGAGGCGGAGGGAGAAAGGGGAGGAAATAAGGCGGAGAGAGGGGGGATGGGAGGTGGTCCTGCGGCACTCTCACTGACCGAACGTTACACAACAATGTAAGCACTGTTACTTCACGTCGGTGTACTGTAAGATGGTGGTATTATCCCGGGCGAGCCGACTTATTCATGCTCAGTCCAGTAATAACTTCAACGTGGCTCTACCACCTAAAAATTGAGTAAAATTGTCATAAGATCTTTTAAAGAGTGTTAAGTATACTACTATAAACAACTGTGCTCCTTACTATGATAGCTTAAAGTCCTGCAATGTTATAGAAATTAAAAAGGTGATTTGAAATACATGTTTTTTTTAATGGGAACAAATCAAAATCAGAATTACTTTTTTCTTTTTTTTCTATCTTTCTCGGTATCTAGAACGATATTTCAGGATGCCACTGAAAGAAAAGTAATCGTTTAAAATGAAACATCACAGAAGGTATGTGAAATTTATCAGAATATTTTTAGTAAAATCATTAAATATTTTACCTCTTAGAAAGTATCAGAACACCTTGAACACTTGTACAGTTTGATTTAATAATATCGCAGCAATCGATCGTTCGATTCCCAAATGTTTTTGATTTGCCAGGGAATTATTATGATCTGTCACGAGACAATGGAAGGCGGAGACAGAAGGGTGCGTCCATTCATCGGCCGGGATGCGTGCTTCATCGGTATAACTAAGAACACCATGATATTTCTTTATAACCGTGGATAAATAAATAAATATAAAACTATAAAAGCGTAAAACAAAATATTTAATTCATAGACAGCACTAACCCTTATGTTCATTACAGAAAAGTCAATCATGTGTTGCAATCGAAACTGCGGCTTAATTTAGCTCTTCCAATAACCTAAACATATGAGGTCAGGTTTTGAGGTGGTAGAGCCACGCTGAAGCTATTACTGGTTTCAGGATGAAAGGGTCGGCTCGCCCGGGTTAGTACCACCCACTCACAGAAAACCCACGTGAAGTAACAGTGCTTGCATTGTTGCGTTTTGTTTGGTCAGTGAGAGCGCCGGATAACCCACCTCCCCTCTGTCTCGCCCCTTTCCTACACCCCCTCCCCCAAATACAAGGTGACAACGCACTTGTAACTCTTCTGGTGTTGCAAGTACTTATAGACGGTGGTGAACACTTAACATCAGGTGACCTGTTCGTTTGCCTCCTATAATATAATATAAATAATGAGTAGGATTATTTCATAATCCTTTTTGCAGTGGTATAACTATTCATAAATCAATTCCCTTAGTTTAAATCGACTAAGTTGTATCGAGTTTTTCACGACTCTATAGGGCCACTAAAGCGTAGGGACACTATGGTTATTTGCTTTTTTTCGAACTAACTACCTTATTGACCTGGCCAGGTCTTTACAGCTTCACCGGGCTACTAAGGCGAGCGCTTAGGGCACTCAACCATATGGTTATCAGCATTTAGTCACATTATTTATAAGAAAATTACGAAAATTTGCTTTAAAATGTCGAGAATCCTGTAATTCAGGGCTCTGTATTATTCATACAGTTGGCACGGGGCTAGCTACGCACGTTGTCTATGCACTCAGTGCTTATATACTTTTCTGAAATGTAATTAGCATATGTAACAGTAATCACGTATAGTGTCCATCGGTCAGGGATGCCAATAAACACTTCGTAGGTACTGTCACTATTTATTTGAGCAGAGCTTCGCCTTACAATACTTTGTACATAAAAATGCATAGATATCACCGACATGTTGCCTTTTAAAGGCCGATCTAGGTAAGTCAAAACAATTACTATTTACACATAATTCTGCAAAATAATTAAAGTAACACAAATATAATAAATAATTAACAAATTAATGTTATTTAAGCTATACAACATTTTTATATAATTATTCTTATTTATTATATCTAATGTGTTTACTAATGTGTTTTGACAAGTAGATCAGCGACATTTTGCCTTTTATAGGCCGAACTATGGAAGCCAAAGCAATTACTATATATTCATAATTCTGCAAAATAATTTAAGTAACACAAAAAAATAATAACCGTCACAAACTAATATTATGCAAGTAATAAATTAAATCTATGTAATAATATCAATTCTTATTTATGTTTTATTGAAATCTATATAATAGTATCTTTAATATGGTGGCGCTAGTGTCAATGTGTATATCTAATATAGTGGCGCTAGTGTCAATGTACATCTCTAATATGATGGTGGCGCTAATGACAATGTTCCGGTCGTGTTGCAGTCTCGCTTCTTTAATGTGACCTAGCGGCATTGGAGGCGGGTGATAACATATAATTAATATAACTAAATCCATTGTTTACCATGAAAGTCTACTTTATTTATTGACGATGCGCATACATCCACATTAATTTAGCAAGCATTGGATACACTTTAAATGCAACTTTATTTAACCTTGCAAAACTATCAAATTAGATATGTATTTGATTGGATACTAAGCAACACTTCTGTTGAGCGTCAAGTAAAAACACCTATAAAACTATGATAAATGGTTTTATCCCATTTATAACTGAAATAATTGTCATATTAGTTATTACATAATGACAGTGTTGGCGCACACACATCTCACAGAATAATGACGAGTTACATGTAATGTTTGTCGTAAGTCAAACATAACGTATGGACTGCCATTAATTTTGATGGAATTACATTTATGTGAGGTCGCTTTCATTTGTTGAGCGTTCAGTTTTAAGTTATCGAAAACCTAACTCAGTATTCAGTAAATATTATATATGATTTCTTAAGACTTCAATTTTAAAATTTAGTGTGAGATAAAGTTTACCTTAGTGCAAAATTGTATATACCTATATACCAGTTATCATCAAACATAACTACTCGTTCCGTAGTTTTGTTATCTGTAATAATTTATATGTTAACACAAATCTTTTTGTTTTCATATTACTTTATCGTTTAAAAGGAATGTATCTGTCCACTACTTTTCGTGAACGCACCTTTAAAGACGTTCACAAGTGCTGCCCTCTAAGGCAACAGGTTTACCTTTGAATCTAGCAACATACAAAACCGCTATGAGTTATCTGCGCTAATAAACATTGCAAAACCGGTACAGATATCTAACAAACCATTAAAAGAAACCAAGTGCCAGTGTAGACTTTGTGTCCTACTATTACAAAACCAGCGATCTAAGCCACGAACCAAGCCGGGGTACCCCGAAGAAGAGGATCTCCTAGTGCGGGTGAGTGGTGGATACAGTCCTTCTAAATTAATTTCCTATACACTACTTAATTTCCAAGGATAATTTTAATTTTAGCTAAATGAAACTAAGTCCATAGCTATGTACGCATTTACTGCACCATAATCATTTTAGTCTCGTATTTTTATTTTATTAATAGATATTGTATAATTTCTAAAAAAACATACTTACAGTGTACAATATTAATGTGAACCCAGTAGAAAATCAGAGTTCTAGAAAGTTACTGAATGAACAACTGGTGTTCTTTTCGGTGTCGAATGCGGTAATTATTTCAGCAATATTTGAATGTTGTCTAGCTGTTCCCGCGCCCTTTTCCGCGTGGAATTGTTTACTTTGGGCTAATGCTAACACGCAGCGAAGCTCTCAAAAGGAGAAAATAAAACAATAATGAAAAATTCTTCATTTGAGCTCCGCACCTTCTAGCGTGTTGCTACATAGCCTCCTTCGATAAACGAGGCATCTAACACTGAAATAATTTTTGTTCCTACGATTAGCGTGTTCAACCAAACAGACCCTCTAGCTTTATAAGATTAGTATACACAATTACACATAGTGTACATAATTACTTACTCTAATTATACTTTTTGTCTATATTTAACACAAAAAAAATCTTTGTTTTATCTTACATTATTTCGATAATCTACGGTCGAAATATTTTTGACTTAAATGCACACACACAAAAGACACGGAAATGTATAAATCTTATTATAATAATCAGTGTCCTTCATAACAGTCATCTGTCACAAACTTTGAAAAAAGTCAGCACATATACCTTCTTCTTCTTCCTAGTGTTCTCCCGGGATGGTGCCAGGGTCTGCTTTCCTACTTAGCTTTCTCCACTTTGCCCGGTCTTCGGCATCCTTTTGTGTGAGGTTATTCGTTTTTACGCCCGCCTTCACCACGTCCAGCCAGTTTTTGCGAATGCGATCTAACCGCGTAACGCCACATATACATTGTAGCATCTTCATCTCAGTGACGTGGACATGTCTACCGAGAACCGGCCACGTTTCACTGCCATGCAACAGGACCGGTCGGATGATGCACTTGTACACCAGGCCTTTTAATTACATATATATATATTTTTCATCTTATCTGCAGATATCTATCCACACCATTTTTTTGCTATCGTTTTATTTAATATGTAAGTTAAAAATCGTATTTGTGAGCATCTATTGGGTAGTTTATATATATATGACTGTTTTAGACGTTATTGCCTTTATGGCGGTTTCATTCCGGTCCCCTGTCGCCATCTTTAAGTTATAATCCACAATATGCCGGTGTGAGTGTGTCTGGATATTGCCACTATAGCATGTGAAACACTATCGTGGATTTGCATCCTTCTGCCCTTTGTTTGCAGGATCACCACCGATTTTTAAGGTCAATCCCTGAGATTCGTGGACTGTCAGAACACGCGATCCTTCCTCTGCCCCGTAGCCCTTGTTTATCAGGGCTTTTTTCTCTTCTTGTGTGTGTACCAGGAAGAGAGTGTCGGGGGTGTGTGAGGATATTTGTTCGCCCTGATAGCCCTTGATGCTCAGAGATCTCACTATCGGTTGCGGTGAGTATATACCGTCGTATACTTGACTCAGTGCATAGGCTATATCCATCCATCCATAATTACATATTAAGAACATACAATTTGACAGACATAAGTGTATTTTCATAGAGGATTTTTTTAACACTATCCATTATACGATGTTAGTTTAAATAAGCCCGGACAAAGTCAGGGGCATTTGCTAGTGAAAAATAAACATGAATATTAATTAAATTACAATTTTACGTCTACTGGGTGTTATTTGAATGCAATTATTGTTATAAAACCGGTAACTGTAAGGAACTTTATATCTGTGAATATCTTGTGAACAATTACTCTCGTGCACGTTTTCGCCGTTTCATTGTGTATTAATTAAGTAATTTCGCAAATTATAAAACGACCCTGACAACATCAAGGTTCTTAACTTCAAATCATAACAGAGTTACAAACTCGTTAGTAAAAAGACGTTAAATCCCCTGACACGTTGTGTTTACAAAATCATTGACTGTACGGAACAAATATATTTCAAAGTACTTCCTGTTTAAATACTTTCAAAGAAATATTGCGTTTTAAGAACTTATAAATACAAATACCGCGTGTGTTATTTGTCACGGATATTATCTATATATGTATTAGGTTTTTACCTATGAAATTG
This sequence comes from Antheraea pernyi, assembly GCA_015888305.1. Taxonomy (NCBI): domain Eukaryota; kingdom Metazoa; phylum Arthropoda; class Insecta; order Lepidoptera; family Saturniidae; genus Antheraea; species Antheraea pernyi. Next base: position 11,930 of record MU159767.1, read on the forward strand.
CCGTTTTGTATGAGAAATTTGAACGAATTTTTTTTCATGTATTTTTTATTTGTATTTATCAAAGTAATTACCCATGCAATCAATGTATCTTTGCCAACGCAGTGGCAGTTTATTAATGTCCTTCTTAAAGAAATCAGCTCGACGGGAAGCAACAAATTCTTTAAAGGCATTTTGTACTGCCTCTCGTGTATTGAATTTTTTTCCCGCCAAAGAGTTATCCAAATTCTGGAAAAAGTAGTAGTCTGTAGGCGCAAGGTCTGTTGAGTAGGGCGGATGACGGAGAACTTCCAACCCTAGTTCTCGCAACTTGGAGACCGTCTGCTGTGCAGTATGAGGTCGCGCGTTTTCGTGCAGGAGCAGCGGAGACGAGCGATTGACCAATACTGGTTGGAGATGTGGCAGCTTCTCCATCATTGTGTTCAGTTCTTCACAGTATACATCTGCAGTAATGCTCACCCCGTTTGGTAAGAAGCTGTGATGAATCACACCGGCGCTAGACCACCAAACAGTGACCATCACTTTTCTAGGGGTAAGTTTTCGTTTAGGGCATTGTTTAGGTGCTGACCCAGGATCCAACCAACTTGCTGAGCGCTTGCGGTTATCAAACAGAATCCATTTTT
>MU159767.1:13144-28657 GCA_015888305.1 Antheraea pernyi
ATTAACCTAAAATCAGAGCCAAAGGTTTGTGTAAATGGGTAGACATAAGGTCTGAGAATATCCTCAATGTAATTTTCAGTATTCATGTTTCCATTTACAAAAACGAACTCAGTTCGTCTGTTCTTCATAATACCCGCCCATAAAATAACTGTTGAAGCGCTGTATGGATGAACTTCCTGAACGCACCTGAGCCTTTCAGTTTTTCCGGGCCGACGATACACTCGCACCCTTCTTGTATCAGGCCTAAACCCGAATAGCGAGTCATCGGAAAACATAATTTTATCCCATTGTTCCTGGGTCCATGTTATGCGTTCTCTACACCATTCATATCGACGAGCGCGATTCCATCAAATGACGTCGCTTCATGACGTAAAGAATATCTAACAATTCAATTTTGTCGCTAACTTTATTTAAATGGTTGGTAAAATTATAAAATCAAGACTAAACGTAGCAATTAAAACGCACTTAAATTCAAACAAATTCGCAGTCATTTGAATTTTATGAAAAAACATAACATAATCAAATATTTTTTTTACAACCAACCAGTATGTCATCAATACCAAAAAAGTTTACTTACCTACGCACTTTGTTTGAGTAAATACTTAGAAATTAATTAATATAAATGTTAAAATTTGTAATATCACGCATGTTGCTTAGACTTTTTTGATGTGTGTATTTATACCTAAATAGTTATTGCGAGGCCTTTTTTTTACACACAATATTTATTACCTAAACAACGAACGAAATTGAATATCGAAAACAATTAATATATTTAATTAAGATGACGAACTTATTTAACTCGATTAAGATTAATATTTGTATACCGCTTTTTAATTTGCCTTGTCGTATAAAACGGCCCCTGTGATTTAAACGAAAAATTACATTTAAGATAACTGCCAATTTCTTTACTTGTTTATATTTTAATTAAATATATATTAGGTTGTTTTATTTTTAATGCTTTATTGGTTAGTAATCTATAATGATCATTGTATATCCAATTTGCATTTAAACTCATAACTTCCTTTATATGTCACCTAGTACTATGGTATATATTCTAAAACCTAGCCAGAAACTACATTTATAGTTTAAGAAAGAATACTAATAAACAGTTATACAGATAGACGTTGCCTTTTGCAATATGTACGAACAGAATTAAATAGCCGTATTAGATATAGACACCTTATATGGTTATAAAGAACATTAATCATCAGGTATAAGAATTAATTTTAATGAATAGATACATAAATAGACCATCTAAAGTAATAAAGGAAAAAACGTAACAGTCTTTCTAAATCATAGCTCTTGTCATTAGATCTATCGTTCTGAAGAATAAACAGGAAAAAAACTTAAATCATATTGGAAAATAAAAATGGAAGTGTTTGAATTTACTGCAGAAATAGTCTTGAAATATTTTCTTCGCAGAGTGATATAGAGGCATATAAAGATTAAGGACGTTTGCTTTAAAAAAAATGATCAAAACAAAACGTGAAAAACATCATCTTGCATTCGAGCGCACATCGTCGTAATGGAAGACTGCAAATGAAAATACAAGTTACGACATTTCCCCTTGCTCCCGTCGATATGATTTAAGTATCGATATCGACATCGTATTTTGCATCATCACTGTATACACAGAAATCATATCGACGGGAGCAAGGGGAAATGTCGTAACTTGTATTTTGGGCTACATCACTTTTTACCATATTCTTGTAATAAAAAAATACCGCTTCAAATATTCTGGGTCTCGTGTTCCTGTGATTAAATTTTTCATCGCTACGACCTTGAATTTTTGGCTTCTTTTAGCACTACACATAAAAAAAACTGTCGTAACTAGGCTATGCATAATGCATAATTTTAGCATCTTTAGCATTTTTGGCGTCAGATAGTATTTATATTATAAAAGTACATACCAAGTTTCAACTTTCTATATAATAAGAGATATGAATTTTTGAAATAGTTCTTTGGCTCAGGTTAATGTTGGGTTTTTTAAGTTACGACACGACGACTCCGCTTCCGTCGAAATTTTAAAAAGGGATATGCAAAATCAAAATAACATAACAATCAATATTTGTTTATTTTTAAAGCCTTGCCTTTTTAAAGGCTTGTGCGGCGTATTAAATTCGTATAAGTAAGAAGATAAGGGATTTTTATTCATAGTGTTTCAAAAAAATTCAAAATATTCAGCGTAATTATATTCTGCCTTCCGTCTATTCATTCTTTAAGCATATTTACATTCTTTATTAATATCAATTAATTTTCAACTATTTCCAAAAAAGATTTGAATGCTGAAATATTATTTTATCAATAACATTCTGTCCTAACTTAAACACTTAACAAAATATTCCATTCTTTATCTAATCGATACTATGTATAATAATTATAAATGAACACGAGCAAATTTATAAGGACTTCATTATAGTACTTAGAATCAGTTATCATGTTATACAGTAAAAAACATTGAGAGCCGTCACGGACGCCTGGCAGATGTGAAACATCGACATTATTTTTTACAGTTAATATGCATAAAAGCATTGTTTACAACGGGAAATAAATATGGCATAATCAAAAACTAAATATTAAGAATGCTTTCAAGTAAACAAGGGCTGTTTATTTAATGAATATTAATACTCATTAAATATAAAAATTCTAAATCTAATATAACATGGCGACACCTTGGTTGGTCTGACCCGCCACTGTAAACGGCGCTAATTCGCTATTTCGCTGTTATAATAACGCTATTTCAGGTCAAAAGTAATTTATTATGGTATTAAATTAAATCGAAGAATAAACGATATCGATAATCTTTTAAAAATAATAAAGTCACATCACTAGGCGGCCGCCGCCCACGCGGGTCGCGATCGGCGCTTGCGCCGCCCCGTGTTCGTGACATAACATCACGGGATCGTTCAATATCTTTCGCAAGCCTGTCCCACATCCACAACCTTTGGTACCCAATTAAAAAATATCTCCAAACACACCCAGTTCATTAAAGAAACATCAATACAACAGAACTATCTTTAATGCAAGCATCATGTCAAAACACCCACAAAACTATTATTTATGTCGCCATATCGTGTTCATTCAGTCAATTATACATGAATATCCATGCATCCATTGACTGGTCGACAACGGGAAGGTCCACTCGCAGTATTGTAATATAATATCAGATCATTAAGGCACTTAAACACGGAAGTGTGTGGGTGCGAAACCAACCGTATCTAAACTATAATTTGAGATCTGTCCGACGTAGATCCGTTATATACGTTTAGTAATACCCGTGACCGTTTATAATTGTTGTTGAGAGAGATGATTTGTTAAACTACGTGGTTTAATTGTTAACACGTGCGTCAATGTTTGTAGTGTCGTTCATAATGGACGGTGATGTGGGCGCCCGAATATCAACTTTCTATTTGTTCGAGCTATTATAGTAATTATTATATATGTTCGCGATATATTGCGAAGTGTTTTTGTTCGAATTTTATAACTATTATCAACTTGATTGCTGAATTATATGTGTCGCGTCTTGAAATCTAAATTTAGCATATTTACATAAACGGAAAGCGGTACGAAATGGTTTTTTAATTATCATAAACGAATATGACTGTAGTTTGTTCATTCTTTTGTAATTTGTTAACAAAGTAAAATTTAAAAATTACAAGAATTTCGATATCTATTGCTATTTCTTAAGAAATCACTCCTTACAGCTACATTAACTTTGGACTTATATTTAGAACCGAGGAGAAGTGTCAAGTTTTCTCAAATAACATACTGAAATTATGTAGTAAAGTTAACATACTGAATTCGATGTCAAAATGTGTAAGGAAAATAAAAATACGAAATTCTTTTAAATATTAATATGACTAGATAACGCCCGCGACTTCGCTCTTTTGAAAATGTTTTTCTTTTGTTTTATCGGATTTGCATGTTTATTTTAAATTCATGGTGGATTGTCTTTGATTCTATAATAGTTTTTTTTTTATCATTAGTGCTAAACCTTTATATTCCTTTTATTGATCTTAAGTTTCATCTGTTAAATTTAAGATTGACTCATATGGCAAAGCGTAAAGATCCAATCTAAAAAATTCTCTGAAAGTATTCTATTTTCCAGTATAAATCTCATCAGTAATAGCTCAACCGCTTTGTATATCAACGCGGACAAATAACAAACAACAATCTTCATTCTTATTTGTATGTACAAATAAACAATCAAAAAATATAATTTATTATTGAACACTTTCTTTCAATAAACAAACAAACTATCGCAAACCAAACAAACAGTTACGGTGAGCAATCAAGTAGTTACTTCAATAGAATAATCCATTGTTTACGCTAAATGACGAGATAAAACAAATTGCTATACCTCCGATTTACTAGAACATACTACCATTTACCGTGTAATTGTGTAAAAACTAACCAGTTAGTAAATGTGTGGTTATATTTGTTGCCAAGCGGTTTGCTAACTATTTATAGACAATGTTTATTCAATAGTTTATTAGAAATAAAAAAAACGCTTTTTAATTTTTCGTTATGGTTATCTATACCTATATTTAACTTACAGGTATATACATATAATAATAATGTATATCTAACGTATCTGCACTTTATAGATTTTTGAAAAAATAATTGTTTTCTTTTGTTTTTGGCCTCTTCGACTCTAGGTCTTGGAATAAGTATAAAATACATTTCAATCATTTTTAGAAATGCCTGTTCATATGAGCACTTATCACCGCCAAAATACTGCGTTCATGATACAAATTCTTCAAGAAAAGCGTGTCTTCGAGTAACGTTTAATCTCTGTTTCAATAAAAACGGTTCGGTCTATCAAGAGTTAGTGTAATTTTAATGACCACGCGACTTAAGTACGAGAGAAAGGTAGATAAATAAATGGATTCAATACGTTCAGATGACTTTATTAGTCTGGTTTTGAAGTTATACTTCTTTTGGCGCGTTAGGGATAAATGATGAGAGTAAATTTTTACGATGCGCGCACACGCTGTCACGAAAAAGCGACACCCTGATGTTAGCTATAGTCAACATTTTGTTTCTTTGTATTTGTTGTTTGTATTACTTTGTTTTAAAACTTTCAATGTATTAATTACCTTTTTTTCTATTGTTAGTGTCGTTTTTTCTACAAACGTAGAATAAGGCGAGAGATAAAAAATTGAAAAGATTTTTATCGTGTTACGCTAAAGAAGTATCACTCTACCGCGTGTACACACACACACACTTTTTTTTACATATTTTTCCACGCGGACAAAGTCGCGGGCAAAGCTAGTATTAAGTAAGAATATGAATGAAGCGAATTGTATCAATTATTCGTTTATTAGTTTCTTAGTTGTTATGAGAGAAGTAAGAGAGTGTAATACTTGTCTCCTGGTCCAAGCGTGAGAAATATATTTTTTTAAATTCATTATTAAAGTATTTCACATTATAGTCACGAAACGACTCAGCAACCTTTATTGAAAGACAATCAATCGTTACCTCCTGTTTATAGTTACGTTGAGTAGCCTATACAGCATCCTGGCTTCATCCGACAAAGGTGAAGTCAAAACGACTTTACATACCCCAACGGAACGCAAATCCTTATTTAGCGTTAGGCAGTACTCTCGCTTTCCTTCTTCATTACGGACACATTCTACAACAACATAACAGACATCCTGAAATTTATTACATTCAAAGCACAGAGGAGCTTGTATTTCTTTCATCAAACTGGCACATTTGTTAAGAACATATATAAGAACATATCTCTCGTTAAAGAATTCCTACGATAGATCTATACTGCGATTACGACATGGAGGACTTTTGAATAAAAAGGCAAACATTCAAAAGCTATACCATCAGTTATTAGTATTAGACAATACATTAACATTGCAATAACAGTTTGCGAACTCTGCACAGCGCCACAGTCGGCACGCGACGATGCGACGAGACGCGACGCGCTCAGCGACTCTTCCCTCCTGCGATTCAGAGCGATTTATACAATGGAGATATCCGCTCCGGTTACACTATTGATAGCCCTTTATTGCTTAGGGTTAGCATACAATTTAAATGTAATTCGATATGTAAAACCTGATGGTTCACGGTGCCCGGACATTCGTTGCGAACGATAAGAATCGCACCTGAAATTTATAAGACTAGAGTAAATAAAATAAAGGTTAATTAATGTGTAATTCATTATTTATGTGTTATAGGAATGTACACATATAATACGAATACATCTATCTACATGTAGCAGTTGTTTTATTTTACTCCCATATAATGATATATCTTCTACATAGAAATAGGCGAAAAGAAAACCGTTGCATACTTTTTCCTCATTCATTCCATCCTCATTCATTTCCATCTGATTTTCTTTTGTTTTGATGTGAAACATCTATTGGACCTTGACTAAAAATGACTCGTGTGTCATCACAGCAAACGCCATGACGCTTTTTTGTGCCATCATGTACCTTTTACAAGCAACTGCTCTAGACCTCTTAACACTACCCTGTGTGTAAGTTCGCGCATATATTATACATATTGTTGCTTGTCTGTGTAAGCTGCGTAGTATTTCGACTATCGTACGCTTAACACGTTTTTGCATGCTTATTATCTTTTCATTAAATTATAATTTATTACACTAATCACGTATAGTGTCGATGCAGGCAGGAATGGCAATAAATACTTCGTAGATACTGTCACTATTTATTTGGCCAAACCTTCGCCTTACAATACTTGGTATATAAGAATTGCCTAGATATCACTGACATCTTGCCTTTTAAAGGCCCATCTATATAAGTCAAAGCGATTACTATTTACACATAATTCCGCAAAATAATTTAAGTAACACAAAAATAATTAAATAATAAATAATTAATAAGTATAAACAAATTAATGTTATTTAAGCTATACAACAATTTTATATAATTATCCTTATTTATGTATCTCTAATATGTTTCCTAATCTGTTTCGACATGTAGATCACAAGAAATCTTGCCTTTCATGGCCGAACTATGAAGTCAAAGAATATACTATTATTAATAATGATCAAACTAATGATTCAATTCTATATAATGATATCCATTCTCATTTAAGTCTTATTAAAATCTATATAATATTAACAATTCTTATTTATGTATCTTTAAAATGGTGGCGCTAGCGTCAATGTGTCTCTCTAATATGGTGGCGTTAGTATCAATGTGTATCTCTAATATGTTGGCGCTAGTGTCGATGTATATTTATAATATGGTGGCGCTAATATCAATGTTAGTCTCGTCTCTTGAATGTGATGCAGCGGCACCGGAGGTGGGTGCTAACAAATTATTGTTTTTTTCATCTTTGGTATAGTCTCCGACTATGTAGGTAATTCCGCCAACGTCAAGTGTACTGTTTATAAATATAGATACTATGTAATTATATCATTGTAAAAAATTTAATATTTACTAAAACGTTTCACATCTACCGTGATGTCCCGTGACAGCTACTTTTTTTAGGTACTACTGACGAGCTTCCGTATTATGAATAAAAACTATTTTATAAAATATGTTATCTTCTACCCTGCCTTAAATGATGGATCAATTTCTCAATCAATCAACTGTATTAAAGAGTAAAATTGATCAGCTAAATTTGAAAAATATATTTAGTCATATCTGCTAACAAATTATTCTTCAAATGAAATATACATTAACTCAGAATAATACATACTTCTTATAACTTAAAAGTTATCATGAATTTAAAGAGTATAAAAGGATGATATAATACAGTTGGACGAAAATAAAAAACAATATAATTTCAAAACGAAGAGGAAATTTGCATGAAAATCTTCATTAGGAATTAATAATATACTACTATTTAAATGAATGAATACTTTATTGCACATTTTAGTTTGTACACTGGTGAGCTTAATGCCACAAGGCATTTTCTTCCAGCTAACCAGCAGTTTTTTTATCATGAATAAAATTTGTCGTTGGTAGTGCAAAAGTAAAAGAAGCGAAGAGAATACATCTGAAACTAAAATAATAATAGAGTTTAGAGTCTCAATGAAATCACTACATCTATACGTATTGTTGCGGCCGCGTAAATAGTCAATTAGGAAAAGTTGTGTCAGCGAGGCCACGAGCACTTTGTTTGTTGATCGCTCCCGACGCTTGTGTCACTGGGCCATTTCGATCGCACACATCGTATGCAAAACTCGTAGCACCTTAAGGGAATCGCGCGCTCCTCGTATCGCCATAACCTATTTTGCACCATCGCAATTCGTCGGCGCTGGCCACCGGCATAGAACCTCGAACCAGCCGGTGAGTGATAACAACATTCGCTACTAGTTCTCTCGCTGACTTCGCATTCGATTCGCATCACAGGTGGTTTCCGATCGAAGGAATCACCACCAGGTATAATAGAAACGATTAATTAGAAAAAAAGCAATATTGTAGTAAATAACTCTTCTAAAAGAGGAATTTTATGCAAAATCTTTATTACAAACGTGTATTATATAAACTTACTTTATTCAACAGATAGCGATTTCAAAAGGGTCTAGATTATTCCTTCACTGAATGTAAAGCTTATAGGCGATTCAATGACGACATTTGTACTACACGTTGTAAGCTATCTTGTACCCAGAGCGGATAACTCGATGGTATTTATATCTAATATATATTACGGAACACAATGCGAATTGTGTATAATATCAACAATACGTATGGTAAAGGGAATACGAATCTTAGATTATTTTATCATTTAACATTATGTTACAATAATCGGCACGATACAAAAAATAACTTAAATGCGGTCTGCATTTAAGAAGGTAGGTATTTATGAAAGATAAAACTCTTCCTTTGAGTATATAATTTAGGAATAATACATTAAATTTTTATATATCTGTAAGGTGTAAATGAGAGAAATGTAAATTACAATGGAAAAAATCTTGAGCTAAATAATCTAAAAAAAATTAAAAAGTGTGTACCTATGTACACGCGTTAGAGGTTATACTTCTTTGGCGTAACAAGATAAAAATCTTTTCAAAAATTTTATCGTTCGCCTTATTCTACGTTTGTAGAAAAAACGACAGTAACAATAGAAAATAGGTATTTAATACATTGAAAGTTTTAATTCAAAGAAATACAAACAACAAATACAAAGAAACAAAATGTTGACTATAGCTAACTTCAGGGTGTTTGTTTTTCACGACGGTGTGCGCGCGCATCGTAAAAATTTACTCTCATCATTTTTCCCTAACGCGCTAAAAAAAGTATAACTTCAATTGTAATTAATTGTTGGAAATGCAATATTTTAGTTTGAAATCTTATATTTCTAATGACGATGGTCAACGCAAGTTACTCAATAATTATAGATTAATATAGTTCATAGGGAAGTTGTACGTACAAACGGATTTAAATTGCATTAAAATTGTACCAAACGCTGCGCGTTGTAAAAGACGTCCGCGACATATTTTTACCGACCCTCCCGATGAAATAACGGCAGTGAACGATCAGTGCCAGCCTGTCTCTCTAAACAGAGCGTGCTCACGCCCACGCCCGCGTAACCACAGATCACGCCGCCGTGGTCTGGGGGTAAATTTCGCTCCCGCACACCAGACTAGGCCCCCCTCGGCAGCAGCTCAAGCCTAGGTCCGTTCCCTCGGCGTGGAGCCCTTGAGTACGCTGCTCGCGCGATACAGTGACACAAAATCTTACATCACTGCGACAACATTACACATATCACCTCCACACACGTGCACGCATACACGCTTACACATGCAGGTGGAAGGGTTTTATTTTTTCCCTTATCAAACTGAAATAGTTTAGAATATTATCCGATACGAAATATATATAAGAGTTGTTGAGGTATGTATGCTTGGTACACATATATGTTTCAACAACTCATATATGTATGAATAGTTAGCTTAGCTTAGGTTAGCTCAGATAGGTCGCGAATTGCATGTATCAGGCAACAGCCAAAGCCGAGGTGTGCCGCGCACCCTTGAGCTAGTTGTCAAAGTAAAATCGGCTGAGTGCCTTAAGCGCTCGCCTTAATAGTCCGGTGAAGCTGTTAAGTTAAAAAAAGTTAAAAAAATGCATTAAAATTTGAAATTCTTATTTATTTTTGTAATTGCTTTTAATAATTTGTTTATTTTGGGGTTATCTTCCGTAATGATTATGGTCGAATTTTAATCACCAGGCGAATATTACTATATATAAAATGGACTGTACACTGTATTATTTTTGAGCTTAAAATATAAAGACATTTTTTGGAACCTCGAAATTAGGACATTTAAAATTTGTGACTCAAAAATTTCTACGAAAGCTAATTTCATGCCAGCTTATGGAACACCGCAACCACACTATGTGCACGGCACGTTATGATCTCATGACACATGTTTGACCGCATCACTCATGAACATTGAGCTACAAAAATATTATTTAATTTATTATGCTTCAATTTTTTTAAACCAAGATTGTAAATACTTTTGCGTGTGTTAACTTTTTTCAGAACAGAATTAATACATTTAGAATGACATGTTTTTTAAATTTACAAGTTCTACGCAAAATATGACTGAACGTATATCACACCTAAGTATAATATTTGGAAAAACTATTATAGGGGTGTCTAATTTCATTCTTATAGATACGGCCTATACCATGTAAATGAAAAAATATTAAGAAATTGATTATGTGAATTCCTTGAAGAGGAAAATGTATGGCCTAGGCTTAAATCATATATTTAGTCCTCCTTATTAACAAAGTATTATTTTATTAAAATAACGGGTTTATTACTTACTATCTGACCCGTGCCCACTTCGTTGGGCGGTAATAGGCATTATTAAGCTACAACTTTTTTCTAGAACTCAATCATATATCTCTCATCGTTAAGGCAACGTTCGTAAGAAACGTTTTCGCTCGACCATTTTTTCTCCGACTCCCCAGATATTACCTATCCTCACAAACTTTACCTCTTTATGATATTAGTATAGATAATATAATTAGTTAATAGCTTCTGCCCGCGACTTCGTACGCATGGAATGATTATTTTACCTAAGACGCAGCGGAAGCTCTGAAAAGGAAAAAATACCCCGATTTTGCAACATTATTCATTGCTGCTCCGCTCGTATGGATCTTAGCGTGATGATGTATAGCCTTATAACCTTTCTCGATAAATGAGCTATATAATAATGAAAGAATTTTCCAAATCGGACCAGTACTACCTGAGATTACCCCTTACAACTTCACAAACTCACAAACTTTACCTCTTTATAATATTAGTATAGATAAATATTCGGAAACTTTTTAATATTAAACATCTCATAGGTACTATCATTTTATTTTTTTACATTTTATCAATTTTAGCTTTTGTTCATAATTATATCTGATTAACATCAGAAAATGCTTCTAACGATGGTGATGTGGTCTAAGAAGGTAAACACGCTAAAACTATAGGCTACATGCTCTCAAATACAACCGGAACACACCAACCTTGACTTGGCGAAAGATATTCAATTTGAGGGTGGTAGCAAGCCAGACAGTCTCCAGACAGTCTTGGAAAATGCTCTACCACCACGACATTAAATTTAACACTCATCTTTTTTCTTTTTTTTATGTCATAGGTGGCAAACGACCTGGGTCACCTGATGTTAAGTGATCACCACCGTCCATGGACACTAACAACGCCAGAGGAGTCGCAAGTGCGTTGCCACCCTTTGGGGGAAGGGTTAGGGGAGGGAGAGGAGAGAGGAGAGGAGGTGGGCCTCCGGCGCTCTCACTGACCGAGCGAAACGCAACAATGCAAGCACTGTTACTTCACGTCGATTTTCTACGAGAGGACGAACCGACCCATTCGTGCTGGAACCAAGAATAGCTTCAGCGTTGATCTACCACCATAAAAATCTGGAAAGATAGTTTCATTCGTAGATTAATGTAAAAACACATACGATCGATAAATTACCAACAACGCATAATAATTTGATTTAGTGGATATGAAACCTTAAATCATATAACATAAACATTAAATTACTATTTCATGAAGATAAAACTTGATAAAGTCTAGGCTAGTACAGATTTTATGCTGCGTGATAGTAGAACGTAACGTAAAGTTTGAACTGTAATAAAACTACCGCCATACTCATTTCTGGGACAAAAATATATTAATCTAGTCAACTTCCTGCATAAAAGGTGTATTGCAACATACTGGCACATAAGATATTTTAGCTCAATCCTTCGGGTTAACAGACCTCTGATTATGGGATCAGTCTGTTAACCCGAAGGATTGAGCTAAAATATCTTATGTGCCAGTATGTTGCAATACACCTTTTATGCAGGAAGTTGACTAGATTAATATATTTTTGTCCCAGAAATGAGTATGGCGGTAGTTTTATTACAGTTCAAACTTTACGTTACGTTCTACTATCACGCAGCATAAAATCTGTACTAGCCTAGACTTTATCAAGTTTTATCTTCATGAAATAGTAATTTAATGTTTATGTTATATGATTTAAGGTTTCATATCCACTAAATCAAATTATTATGCGTTGTTGGTAATTTATCGATCGTATGTGTTTTTACATTAATCTACGAATGAAACTATCTTTCCAGATTTTTATGGTGGTAGATCAACGCTGAAGCTATTCTTGGTTCCAGCACGAATGGGTCGGTTCGTCCTCTCGTAGAAAATCGACGTGAAGTAACAGTGCTTGCATTGTTGCGTTTCGCTCGGTCAGTGAGAGCGCCGGAGGCCCACCTCCTCTCCTCTCTCCTCTCCCTCCCCTAACCCTTCCCCCCGATGGTAAGTGATCACCGCCATCCATAGACACTAGCAACTCCAGGGGAGTCGCAAATGCGTTGCCAGCCTGTGTTTGGGGGAGGGGGATGAATAGTTTATGGAAGAGGAGAAGCGGTTCCCCGGCGCTGGCACTGACTGAACGAAACGCAATAAAGCAAGCACTGTTACTTCACGTCGATTTTCTACGAGAGGACGAGCCGACCCATTCGTGCTGGAACCATGAATAGCTTCAGCGTGGCTCTACCACCATAAAAATCTGGAAAGATATTTTCATTCGTAGATTAATGTAAACACATACGATCGATAAATTACAACAACGTATAATAATTTGATTTAGTGGATATGAAACCTTAAATCATATAACATAAACATTAAATTACTATTTCATGAAGATAAAACTTGATAAAGTCTAGGCTAGTACAGATTTTATGCTGCGTGATAGTAGAACGTAACGTAAAGTTTGAACTGTAATAAAACTACCGCCATACTCATTTCTGGGACAAAAATATATTAATCTAGTCAACTTCCTGCATAAAAGGTGTATTGCAACATACTGGCACATAAGATATTTTAGCTCAATCCTTCGGGTTAACAGACTGATCCCATAATCAGAGGTCTGTTTGAATTTAATTAAAAATATAGAAAATACACTGATTATACACTTTTTTCCACCCGACCTTCGTTGTTCACTTGAGAGGTCTTTACGGGGCATTGCAGGCGAGCACTTAATAAGGCACTTACGCATGGGCGCGTCTCGGCTTGGCCTGTTGCCTTGCATGCAATATCGCGTATCGATCTAAACTATTCATGCAAGCTAACGTGTATGCTATGATGAGATTTATATGCGTATATTCCTATAAACTTCACGACCGCGTACACGTAGTTTGAGGCTAACAATTTGGCTAAGGCTAGCAATCCAAAAAGAACAAAAATTAAGAAAAATAGTAAAATCTCTTCCACAATATGTGTACTTGCCAGTTAAAGATTATAATATAGTCTTATCGTAAGTAAGCTTCTGACGGTTTTCGGTCACATCAACTGTACAAGTAAGAACAGTACCTCAAAAGCATAATTCCTTACCGCTAGTCATCTGATTCGCAATTTATCGCGCCTGATATCGAGGACAAAACGATGATGACCATTATAGATTTTTACACTAATTATTACTTGAGTTCTCTATTCTGAACCTTCACACTTTTTCTGGTTTTTTATTTATTTTTATTTTATAGGTGGCAAACGAACAGGCAGGTCATTCGATGGTAAGTGATCACCGCCATCCATAGACACTAGCAACTCCAGGGGAGTCGCAAGTGCGTTGCCAGCCTGTGTTTGGGGAGGGGGATGAATAGTTTATGGAAGAGGAGAAGCGGGTCCCCGCAAGCACTGTTACTTCACGTCGGTTTTCTGTAAGAGGCCACCCTCTTACTACCCCGGGCAAGGTTGGCTTTGGTGAGCCGACCCATTCATGCTGAAACCAGTAATAGGCTTCAGCGTGGCTCTACCACCTACAAAGCTTGTAGCTTGTCTTGTGATGCTTTAGCATCATTACATAGTATAAAACAAAGTCCTTTGCCGCGTATGCCTGTCTATTCGCGATAAAATCAAAAACTCCCGAACGGAGTTTCATGCGGTTTCCACCAGTAGATAAAGCGATTCATGAGGAAGATTTAGGTATATAATTTGTCCCTTTTTTTATTACGGTGGAACTGCGTCTGCCGTGCCCTAGTATCTTTATATTTAAGCAACTGTGCACCATATTTGCGCTTGTCGTCCTTAAATTCAGAATAAAAACCTGCGCTTTGCTAGTTCTTCCTCCGCAGTGAGTGGTAAATGACCCCATCACAATATGCGATAACTTTTAGATAAGGTAGACTGTAAGATAATTTAGTATTATTTTATTTTAGCGGACGAAAGTGACGGCACGGCTCCAATGGATGGACTACCTACAATGATAGAGTCACGCTAAAGCTATTACTGGTTTCAGCATGAATGGGTCGGCTCGCCCGGGGTACTACCACCCTCTCAGAGAAAACCGACGTGAAGTAACATTGCTTACATTGTTGCGTTTCGTTCGGTCAGTGAGAGCGCCAGATAACCCACCTCCCCTCCCCCAAACACAGGATGGTAACGTACTTGCGACTCTTCTGGTGTTGCTAGTATCTATGGACAGTGGTGATCACTTAACATCAGGTGATCGTTTGCCTTCTATGAAATAAAAAAAAACCCATACCAAAAAGAACGCCGACCACCGATAATTCATCGTCAGTTGTCGCTGTCAGGTCAATCTGCTAACCTGATGTACTAGACTGTATTTAAACGATAGCGAAAGGCTACTAACCAAATAGCGACTCTGACGGATTTAGCATCATGTGCGTATTACCAATCCAGTCGAATTCAGACACCCCACCATCAGCTTATTCCATAATGCTATATGACTCGTTCCAAACAGACACAATCGCCACCTCTTACCATCTGTTAATTGTATAGCAATACAACAAAGTATTTTTGGAGTGTAAGGAGTGTCGAATAACATCATAAGACTTGAGACACCCAAGCCAACCTCACCTGCACGTGGTGTACCCTGCTGAATAACGAACGAGGCAATGGCGAAAACGGGGTGGTAGAGTTTTACAGCCTGACTGGGTCGCAACCACCATGTATACGGCGAAAAAGCCCGTCATAGTGATTCGCTTCTGCGGGTCGCGTTTCGGGATCAGCCTGTGCATATCCAGCTTTTTGCAGGCCGGCATGACAGCGGCGACC
>MU159767.1:29306-111482 GCA_015888305.1 Antheraea pernyi
AAAATGTAACACTAATCAATAAACAAATGACTAATTTTGGAAAAAGAATTCCATGTTTTTAAAATAAAATTAATTTGAAATTAGAATTCTTAGCCAAACAAAAATTATTTTTGATTTGAAATGGCCAGTACTGCAGAACGGCAATTTCATAGGTATAGACCTATTATTATTAGTAAGTACTTATCTAAAAATCATATTGGACAAAAACAGGGATTGGATATAATTATACTCATACTTTTTTATATCATAGGAGACAAACGAACAGGCAGGTCACCTGGTGTTAAGTGATCACCGCCGTCCATAGACACTTACAACATCAGGAGAGTCGCTAGAGTCGCAAGTGCGTTACCAGACTGTCTTTGGTGGGAGGTGAGAGAGGGAACGGGGAGGTAGAAAAGAGAAATGGGCCTCCGGAGCTCTCACTGACCGAACGAAACGCAACAATGCAAGCACTGTTACTTCATGTCGGTTTTCTATTCTATGAGCGAGCCGGCCCATTCATGGTGAAACCAGTAATAGCCTAAATATATAGGTTCAAAAAATCGTGCGTTAATATCGTAAGATTTGTATGACACTACGAGTATCATGCGAGTTCATGCGCTTTCCTTCCCACACTCCCCACCTCCCCGCGTATACCTAAGGCGCGGTATAGCGGTTGTGGTCAGACTGTGATATAATAATATTTGATGTACCGTGACAACCAAATGAGTGAAACATAAAATATAAACTCTTTTCAAGCTAAATCAATAAGCTAGAACCAATAAGAAAAACCAAAAAAGTATTGGATTGTAAGAAAGTAAACATACCTAAAAAGTTTAACTGAAATACCGTTTAGCTATAAATGGCCTGTAACAATGTATGTGAACTATTCTAATTAACGCTATAACGCCTCTCCTCGCCACACACCTAGACCGATACTTAATGTTATGCAACTAGATAACATTGTAATCAACGAAGCACATTTTAGATGATCATGGGAATCGTATAATCGTGAATGTACAAATATTACTATTTTTATCTCCCAATCAATAGCATTATCATATCTATGAGCTTATAAATAATACATTCATGTTTATACGGAAATGTAAATCCGAGGATTCTGGTAGTTTTTTGATTAAATTGTTCGGTTATGAACCTACATAAAACTTCAACATTGTCATCTATTATGTCTGTAACGACTTGGTCGGAAGATCATGTATCGTTTCTCTGAGAGATATCAAAATAACTAATAAATATAATGATCAGCCGTTACTAAATACTATTAAATGTTTTGCATACATCGCACAGGTATTAGTATTTCATCAAAACCAAATAAGGGTATATAAATAAAACATTTATTTTTAATAAACACATTACTACTTTTTGTGCTCATGCCTTTCGTATATGTCTTTCTTTGCCATTTTTTTTATTTTATATAATCTTTTTGTATTATTTTTATTGCCTAAAAAGTGCATGTCGTAACTGTTTTTGAAAATATAGTGTAATTCTTTTTCCAAATTAAGTACATTCTTTCTTATCTTACTATTAATGTTCTTAATATAAAATTTAAAAAAAGGAATATTACATTTTGTCGCTAATGTTGAAGATAAGAATGGTGTGTTTATTTGTAGATCAACTATCAGAGCATAGCAATGTAGACAATAAAATTACAAAATATAATGACCGTCTTAACCACTTCAAACTATCCTCCTTAAATAATCGAAAATATTCCCTACATGCTACATATAGTGAACTCTGTAAAGTCTGAAAAATATGTTAATATTTTAAGTAATTATTTTTAAAAACAGTGGACATCAATTATAAATATCATTTTTAATTATTTTACATTAGAACTCAAAGCGAAATTCGAGAGTACATGGCATTTTCTTTACAACACAAAAGCGTCCTTCCGTGTATTGTGTGAAGTATTGGGAGCAATTTACGCCGTGAGCAAAATTAACGCCAGATCGCTTGGTCCGTGTAACGTTTGTCGTTTATTTGTTTTACTACAGTACAAACAACTTGGGAAGTCTAACAGGAACATTAAGTGTTAGTGTGGATATCTTTTGAACAATTTATAATTTTAATAATCCCAAGATTTTGAAACATTGTAATGCTTGTAATACTTTCAAAAACAATTATAGTGTGCATATAGTTCTATAACAATTTCGGTTCAAAAAATTGATAGACGGACGTGAAAAACTTGTAAATAATTATCAAATATAATTGAACAAAACAAAATAACTTGGTAAAATATAAGTTAAATTTAATAGGACAATGAACTTTCCAGTGCTTTTATTTATTTAGTTCTAAATAGTGGAACATAATGAAAATATATAACAAAGGTAAAGTGTGTGAATTTGTGAGTTTGTGACGTTGTATAGGGTAATCTCAGGAACTATTGGTCCGATTTGAAAAATTCTTGCGGTGTTATATAGCTCATTTATCGAGAAAGGTTATATATGAATTATATCGTCAAATTAAGACCAATAGGAGCGGAGCACTAATGAGGAATGTTTCAAAATCGGGGATATTTTTCCTCTCAAGAGCTTCTGTTGCATGTTAGCGTTAGCCCAAAGTAACTATTCCACACGGATGAAGTCGCCGGCAGAGGCTAGTAAATAAATAAAATAACAATGACTCCAAATAAACCTAACCTACCTAACCTGCAACTCAGCACCTCGTACGGAGCAGCGACGTCTCCTGGATCACTCGCAAGAAGAGCATCAGCGGTGGTTTTTGTTAAATAATATAGATCCACACAAACGTGAAAAATTATTATTATAGCTATGTAGCAATTTTCTAATGCAGATGAAAAGTATTAGCGTGATGGCAATTTCAAAACTTCCTTCTATTTGGTCACATTAAATATGGTTAATTTGAAAGCATCTGTAATTGTATACTCCGTATTTTTTATCAATGCGATGCAGGCCAGATACACGTCTCACTATCTGGACCGCAGCCATTCAATTTATTTATAGGAGCCAACCAAAGGTACCTAAACAAAGTCAATGAAGTATTCTTAACCCTTACTTATAAAAAGTAATATATTATGATACCTTGTTTTTTTGAACGATGATAAAAAATAAAGTAACCTCTCTATTCACTAGTTATCAAAAGTGGATCAATATTGGCATTTATTTACGCAATGACATTTACCGGCAGGTATTTCAATAATAAATATATAGAACGAGACACCATCGTGACGAGGAGCCTCAGTGACTTGCAAAACCGTTGCAATATTAGAACGATGCCGTGGGAAACTGGCTCGGATGTGACTTACAGAATAAAAACGTAGCCGGACCTGAGGGGATGGGCCGGCTCTACAAGGTTGATTAGCTCGAACGATCCCTTGCCGCCCCCACAAAACGGTCTGTCGGTACACCGTGGGGTTTTAGTCCGTGCGACTCGGACATAACCCACCCTCTCCCCCGGTATCCGGCGTATCCATAAGGGATTTCCCCACGTGAAAAAAAAAAAAAGGAACTATTGGTCCGATTTGAAAAATTCTTGCGGTGTTATATAGCTCATTTATCAAAGAAGGTTATATATGAAATATATCGTCAAATTAAGACCAATAGGAGCGGAGCACTAATGAGGAATGTTTCAAAATCGGGGATATTTTTCCTCTCAAGAGCTTCTGCTGCGTGTTAGCGTTAGCCCAAAGTAACTATTCCACGCGCACGAAGTCGCGGGCAGAGGCTAGTCAATAAATAAAATAACAATAATTCCAAATAAACCTAACCTAACTAGCCTATCACTACATGAAATAATGGAAGAAAAAGAGAGAACTTAACAAATTTTGCAACACAATAATAAGAACCCGCAAGAAAATAAATAAATCAAAATATAAATAGAAAATATAGACAAAAAAAAGATTAACAAAATATGAACATAAAAATGATCTCTGACCACCACATTAGAGGAGACTTAGAAGTGCGGAGCAAACACCTCGTACGGAGCAGCGACGTCTCCTGAATCACTCGCTAGAAGAACATCAGCTGTGTTTTTTGTTAAATAATATAGATCGACACAAACGTAAAAAAATATTATTATAGCTATGTAGCAATTTTTTAATGCAGATGGAAAGTATTAGCGTGATGGCAATTTTAAAATTTCCTTCTTTTTTGTCACATTAAATATGGTTAATTTGAAAGCATCTGTATACTCCGTATTTTTGGTCAAGATACACATCTCACTATCAGGACCATAGCTATTGAATTTATTTATAAGGGCCAACCAAAGGTACCTAAACAAAGGCAATGAAATATTCTTAGCCCTTATAAAAACTAATATAATATCTTGTTTTTTGAACGATGATAAAAATAAAGTAACCTCTCTATTCACTAGTTATCAAAAGTGGATCAATATTGGCATTTATTTACGCAATGACATTTACCGGCAGGTATTTCAATAATAAATATATAGAACGAGACACCATCGTGACGAGGAGCCTCAGTGACTTGCAAAACCGTTGCAATATTAGAACGATGCCGTGGGAAACTGGCTCGGATGTGACTTACAGAATAAAAATTCAGCTTTCTCGCCGGAGCGGGCTTCTGTAGGGCGGCCAACGGATACGATCTCAGATGGCCGATATGAGTCGCGAATCGAGGACTGACTCACGAAGTCTTGGATGCGGATGTTGCTTCATCATTTAGACTATGATATATTACACGACGTTGTTAATTTTTGTTTAGATTATGTATGACGTGGGTTTTATAAAGAGTGAGCCTAAAAAACAGAATTTGCCATAAAATCCTTGTGAAATATTTTTTGTTCTATGTCAAGTTTCCAGGAAAAATATTTGGAATCAGTAATATAAAGGAAATGACGGTTGATCGCAATTCCCTTGACGCGTTCCATTAGCATTATATATATAAGTCACAAAAATTTGTCAACCATGATTTAGAAATTACATACAGTTTTGAATTATAGTTAAATAGTAGCATGGATAGATAAATCGATGTACATAAATCTATTGCTTAAAAATAGTCTACACATTCAATACAACACCATAAACGAACGCTTTTCGAAAATAATGCTATGAGACATAGACCTATAACTCAAGATAAATCTAACGATAACCGATTTAAAAAAAACGCAATACTACAAAAGATAATCATCGCAGAACATCGAAACAACTCAATAAATATTATTCCTTTATAAGTGTAGAATATAGATGAACACCAACAAACTGTATCATTATCATTGTACATTCGTTTAGACAAGCGATGAGTAAGAGGTGCCCCGCCGTCTGTCGGCCACCGCGTTACGCGCAAACCTGTTACCGGCCATCCTCCGATCGACTCGTACGGAATTTATTTACGCATTTATATGCAACGATTTTATACATTTCGATAGACCACGGCGTTGTATAAATATTCGAGTGTCTCATTGATCGACGAGCATTGATTCCTGAATAACTTGCATTTTGAAATACACTAACGGTAACGACATGAAGATATTTAAGCATCAAAGAACATATAAGTTTTAGACGAAGAAAAATATCGCTACATAAAATATGAATTGTAGTGTTTTTTTTGGTTATGCATTTGTTTAATAGCCTTGCTACTGTCTATGTACTCAGTGTTATGGGCTCAAATTTCACACAAGACGATTATTTACGTGAACTATCAATATTACCGGTGCACAAAAAATAAGTAGTTTGTACATTTGACATTGATCGACATGTATTTTGACCTACTGAATCTGAATCCAGTTTAGAATATGGAGTCAATTTGGACTGTTACCCTCAAAATCTCGAGTGGATTGCAAAGAAAATTTGGGTATTTTGGTATGATTTTTTTTTTGTGGAACTTATAGTTGTTCAGTTGCACTTTATATCCATTACTTGTATGTTTGCTTAGTCCTCCACAACACGGTGTTTTATCTATAGTGTGGGTACTGGTTTTAAAGAAAAATAATTTATTCTTTCTGTAACTGAAAGATCACCATCAGAAATAATGCAGACTTATTTTAGGCTTCGCGTCTTACCATTTTCAACCACATGATCTTTAATATAAGGTTTACCACACGTTGTATAGATTTGATATAATTTATACTGTGTGTCTTATTTTAGTCAAAGGTGCTGATATTAAAGCAAGAACCATAAGGACATCAGATCTTTTTAACAAAATAAAAGACGTGAAACTAAAAGTTTTAATAGTAGATTTCGTATATTGGTATTTATTGAACATTTTTAGAAACTTTATCGCAGCCATAATAGAGAAATAAATAAACAAACATTGATATAATCTAAGGAAGAATTAGAAGATGATTTATGATAAACAATAACAGCTTATAAGAACTCACCGCAGATGTATCTATGGCCAAAACAAATGTTTCGCAATATTAATGTCATTCTACAGGTATGACTAGATCGGGCTTCCCCAGCTTCTGTGTTACTCGACATACAACAGGTTTAACATTAACCGCTTACGTAGACCTACCAGACTTGACTCCGAGTGCTTAGAGCGAACCACAAAATGAAATATCTCATAGTAAATCATTTCTCGGTGGTTCGTCATTTATTAGTCTAGTATTTTTTGCTACTAGCATCTTCATTCAATTGCAAAACTTAATTTATCATACATGTGGTATATTATTAAGTAATATCAATTATATTAATATGACAACACTGATTTTTCCAGGATATTAGTCTGTCGTATATTGTATTTTGTAATTTATTTAATACTAGCATGTCCGGCTGACGTTGTCCCGCCCTAATAATAAAAAAAACCTTCTCAAATTATAAACCTAAACCTTCCTCATGAATCACTTTATCTACTGCTGAAAACCGTATGAATATCCATTCAGTAGTTTTTGAGTTTATCGTGAACAGACAGACAGACGTGGCAGAGGATTTTATTTTATAATATGTAGTGATTAATATAATTGTATTATTTCACTTTATATTTTGAAATATTTATGGTGTTTTACGGAATATAGTTCAGTTACTGTACATAAGTGAAGATGATAGAAAATGTTACCGTGGAGCATAAATTCTGAGTTGCCACAAAAACTCCCTGGAAAATTCTAACAAGGAAGTTACCATATAGTTAGAAATTATCGCAAGACACTTGTAATATTGATTGGTTGCCAAAAATAAAAAAGCAAAACAATATGACGGCAGATTGAAACTTGCGGGGTGGTAGGGTTTATGGCGAAAAACATACACACATATACATGTATATGGCGAAGAAGCCCATCATAGTGATTCACTTCTGCGGGTCGCGTTTCGGGATCAGCCTGTGCATATCCAGCTTTTCGCAGGCCGGCATTACAGCGGCGACCGGCGATGAATACAGTGTCACTCGGTGGTCGACATTGATTTTGGATTGTACTGCGCTTACCATCAGGCACAGTGCAGTCATTTAGCCGCGCTACAATAAAAAAAAAATGTTGGCGTAAGTTCTACTCTTTTTTTTAACTTTAAAGGTTGGACTAAAATCAAACCTGATATTAAACGACGATGCGACCCAAGATGGTAAACACACTAAACCTAGAAAGACTAGCTTATAAGTGCAGCTACCGGGACATTTGAGGATAATAGTTAGCCACGTATATTTAGAATAAACCCTAGCACCTGTGATTGCACCACAATTCACAATGCTTTCAATTGATAACTTTGACTCATTCGCTAAGACTCCAACTTATATCAAATTTGCCTCAAATTTCGCGACTGATTCTGTTCGACGATTTTATTTATATGCTGCAATGTTTTATTGTTTCATGTGAAAGACGTATTTTGTATGGATTATTATTTTTCTCTCTTTTAAATGTCAATTTCTCATCATTGCTTTACTTCGTACAATCTTTTCTCAACTTTAAGTTACCTCTATAAAGTTTTACCATTACTGCTTAGCTTCTATAAAGAGCTATGTAGCTTATATAATGCACATTACCGATTTGCCGGATAAGGAGTTTAAGAACCATGTCAAGCCAGTTTTAACGTCTAAAGGCTATTCTATAGTGGATCAATATCTGTACAATTGTGACATCTGGAAGTGACGCTCCTCTCTGTGCATCCACTAAAAACGAATGTAACTCTTTATGTCATGTGAAAATATATGTCACGAAGAGATAAACAAGGCCCAACGCCCTTCCCCTTCCTCCTCTCCTTTCCCCTTCCCTTCATCCCTCCCCTAACACAGGCTGGCAAGGCACTTGCGACTTCCCTGGTGTTGCAAGTGTCTATGGACGGTGGTGATCACTTAACATAAGGTGACCGATATGTCCGTTTGCCTCCTATGACATAAAACAAAAAAAAAAAGATCGAGTTTCTTGCCGGTTCTTCTCGATGGTTGGGTTATTTTCCGAACAGGTGGTAGCTTTGACGTTCATAACCGCCTTCTCAGGGCCCTAAATTGAATAAAATATATTTTGATTTGATTTCAATGCATTGAAAACTCATATATATATTTGTAAAAATCTCATCTAAATTGTTTCAACTTTTTCGGAGATTTTTTTTTTCTCGAACTGACTACGCTATTGACCTGGCAGGGTCTTCACAGCTTCACCGAACTACCACAAGCAACAGACATCTTGTTCAAATGTTATCTTAAGAGTTGGTAATTGGAACTGCAAACACTGTTTCTGGATAAAATAAAACTATTCAATAATTATCAATCATTTATTATCATCGATTTATATAAAATATTATATATATATAAAAGTTATAAAAATATACTCAGAATATATTTTCAAATACAACTAAATGGCTCACATTCCTGGGACTTTTATATCGTTTGAAAGATTAATCTAAACCTCCCATTCGGAGAGCTTCTAAAACTAATTAAGAAATATGGCTATTGACAGGGATTCACCACTGTCCATATTGGCACATGGAATATTACTATAAACCTTCCTCTACTTCCCAATAAAAATAAAGCATAACTTTAGGTCACGACTACACACTACGTTTTGACACAATTTCTGATAATCAAATAAACGTTGTTTGTAATCGTCTCCCAAGTAAGCGATTTTGTTAGTCTTATATGACAAATAATATATAATATCTATATATTCTATATAAGACAGCATAATTTTAGTATAATTACATTTGAAAACCTTGCATTTATTTCGTGTTATCGAAATATCGCAAGTTTTTAAAAAGAATTTTATTGTAATTAAGTTTCTGTTTAACAAATACCGATGATGTGTAATGCGCTTTATTTCTATTTACTTAAAAATAATTTTAATTTTTTTTTTATTTAATATATCGTATTTCATCAAAATTTTGCAATAACGTTATATACTGTGTAAAGAATAAGCGTGAAATATAATTGATTATAGGAAACAGAATATTATATTATAATTATTAACTATTTATTTATATAAAACTGCCGTCACACTGCGGTATACATGAAATAAGGCGTTGCTAAATAACAATAATAAATGTGTACATCTCGGAATTCTGCATTTTTTTAAACATTTGAATACAAACTTACCAAACTGGATTTGAAATACCAAAACTGAACATTATATATTCAATAACCTACAGATATTTGTAATGTTCAATAAACTTTATCGTTTACAAAAGGGGACGGATATTTCTTACAAAATAACTCCATTTGAAAGGCTGTGTATATTAATTTCTTACTGCTAACTTTCACTAACCATCCTCATTAGGAACAATCCAGACACTATATAACAATATCTAGCAAAAAAAAGTAAAACAAATACAAAACAAAGCTACAAAAACATTGACATATAAAAATCCAAGACGCACAGTCTCGAATAAAAGTAGCGCTTAAAGCCGTTCGCAAACACTCCCCAATATACATTTGCAAATTCAACCTTAACTGAATGAGTTAAAGTTGTTTTTACAATGACGCAAGCGACGCGAGACTATTTGAAATGAGTGCATATTTTCCAATAGTGTGCATATTTTATAAGGAGGGTTTTAAGACGTTGTTCATCTTGGGTTTTTCAATGTCAATGACTAAAAATAACATATTGGAAAGTTATTTATTCTGTACGAATTATTTCAGTGATTCAGAACTGTACCTATACGTTCCACGTATTAAGAAGATAATATAACGATATTTTTTTATTAAATATTATATAAATATTATTTTACATTATAACTTGTAATGCTAAGCAGTTAGCTGTTTAAATGCTACCATCACTTATTTCTAATAAATACTATTTACAAGTCACCAGAATGAGTTACGGAAATTTATAGATTTTTGAAGTTACACTTCTTTTGGCGCGTTAGGGAAAAACGATGGGAGTAAATTTTTACGATGCGCGCGTACACCGTCACGAAAAACCGACACCCTGAAGTTAGCTATAGTCAACATTTTGTTTCTTTGTATTTCTTTGTATTAAAACTTTCAATGTATTAAATGCCTTTTTTTCTATTGTTAGTGTCGTTTTTTCTACAAACGTAGAGAATAAGGTGAAAGATAAAAATTTTGAAAAGGTTTTATCTTGTTACGCCAATGAAGTATAACTTCTAACGCGTGAAACACAAACACTTTTTTTAAATTCAATCAAAAATAAAAACAAGAATATTAAATAACAAAGAGAATAAGTCATTCCAATCGTTTTCAAGGGTTCTTTTTCGTATATAGATTTAAAAAAAAAGATATTTGATAGAAGAAGAAAACTCAAAGTAACTTTGGAAGTAAAAAGTTGGTAAAGAAAAAATAATACGATTAGAGTGACCACACCTCTTTTGAAATTTAAAATATGTAATTGCAATCGAGATAACGAAACATAATTTACATGATGCGGGAATTTGTTGAAGAATCCGAAAGACTAATAATTTTTTTTTATTAATTGCAATATCCCATTCTGGCGGTGTTAACGAGGAAGCACGAATACTGTTATGTAATTATTATATGCTATCAGGTATTGTATAGCAGTTGACGTTTCTAATTTGAAAGCGTCTTTTATCACCATCTTAAGTACATGGTCTCCTTGTTAGGGTTGTAATGTATTTCTCTGAAACAAACAATGCACTGTTAAATAGCAATCAAAGATTATTTATACAGTATACTCTTGTACATTGATGCTATCACCAACTCTCCATTCCTTAAGTGATCCAAAGCTTTCGATAAGATTAGGTTCAGAAATGCTTGCAGGGTTCTTTTTACAAAATAGCACGATCTCTATATGCATACCAATAAATCATATAAATGCGGTCTTCTTTTTATTATTAATTGTTATTTTCATGTCTATAGGTCTATAGATATGTCTATAGAAGCTTTACAATGTTTAGAATATTATTATTAATAGCAAAAAACTTGTAATTAACTTTAATAATTCGTCAAAATGTCGACGTTTGCAATTTTATATGAAATTGAATATAAAAGCAAATTCTTACTCTATAGTGTAAGAGAGACCGCTGTTGTTGGATCGTGCTTCCATCACCTTCACCGCCACAAGCATTGACTACATCTACAACAATTAAAAAAAATAGTTATTAATATACAACAATACATAACAGAATTCCTTAACATAAGATGATTTATTAAAAGAAAAGTTAATTTAATAAATAACCATAATCCTCTAAAGTATATTTAATCAAAGTATTCATGTCATATGTCTGTGCGACAAATAAATATTTTTTTAAACCGAAAAAAACTTGTTAGTTGAAATTAAAAGAAAAGTTAATTTAATAAATAACCATAATCCTCTAAAGTGTATTTAGTCAAAGTATTCATGTCATATGTCTATGTGACAAATAAATATTTTTTTTAAACCGAAAAAAAATTGTTAGTTGATAGTTAATATGGTGCGAATAAAAATGTGCACTGAGTTATGTACAGTTATTCCAAAAACCTTATATATAGTTCAGTGTGAATAAAAATGAATAAACAAAAAAAAAAAGATAAATTTCTTTAAAAACATTAAGAATGAACCGTTGCAATCCTTAAACAAGATTAAGATGGGTTTAAAACGTCAATTGTTAAAATCATTTTTTTTAACACTCCCGTAACACACAGATCAGAGAAAAGTTTTAATATTTTAAAGAGATTAGTGTCGAACGTGAGGACGACTTATATTTAAGTAACAAAAGTTTGTGCTTCAAGACAAAGATTTTTTAAACCTCTTTTTAAAACCACAAAGTCATACTAATGAAATCAGTTATTATATATTTATAATCGATTACCATTTACTAGCTCCTGCCCGCGACCTCGTCCGCGTTAAATAGTAACTTTGAGCTAACGCTAACATGCAGCGGAAGCTCTCAAAAGGAAAAAAACCCCGATTTTGAAACATTCCTTATTGGTGCTCCGCTCGTATTGGTGTTAGCATGATGCGTCTTAGCGTACATATCAATTAGCTCAATCAATGAGCTATGTAACACTGAAATAACTTTTCAAATTGGACCAGTAGTTCCTGAGATTACCCCCTACAACCTCACGAACTTTACCTATTTATAATATTAGTATGTATAGATTAATTTCCATACAATGAGAATGATATAATCGAAATTATATAAACCATAAAACGATCTTGAAAACTATAATTTTCTCTGATAATGGTCGTAGTATGTTATTTAAAAAATCAGTTATTAATCAAAGTTATGGATTTCCATTAATAGATGTTAAGACAAAAATTTTCAAATAAAGTTTTTTAGATAGAAATACCAACTCTCTATTATCGTGATAATTTTCTTTACTAAACCTCGAACTCATTTTAAGATTCTGATTTAAGTCGATCAAAGTCGAATTCTTAAATTGTAGAAAAGTTATCGGTTTTGGTTGGAATTTATTACATCACAATTAAACATGAAAATGAAATTAAATGAAATAATTTTAAAATAAATAAGCAGAGATAAAACTGTCACGTACATTTTCTTACTTTGTTTCTCAACCGATTTTCTGTAGTCATTTATTTTTCTTAATAACCATTGACGAGCTTAATGTTATCAATAAAAAAAAATTAAAAACAGTTTTTTTTCTGTTGCTATTAATTAGTCAAAGTTTTTACTACTAATCATCAACAATTTTAAACTTTTTGTTAAAAAAAAACAACCACAATAGTACTTAAACTTAAAAAAATGATTCATGGTCTCCACACTAGATCCCTAGTAATTTAAAACAACTGTAATGGGTATACCGTATAATACTTCTGCTTGTATAATAATACTAGCCGATAGCTGCTAGATCCGCGGTGAATTAAATATGCTAGTAATTTCTAAAAAAAATGGCAAAACATAGATTCCAAAAATTATTCCAAAAAGTAGCATAACATCTATGAAAAACTCCATATCGAATGGTCACAATCTTATTCCAATACATGTAGTAGTTTAGACATGTTTGAGCCGTAATGGTACAGATCTCCCCCACACACGTGCACACACTTATGCTTACACATGAAAGTGTATGTATGAATATGTAGCTTAGCTTAGGTTAGCTCAGTTAGATTTGCGCTTCAATAACGGTCTGTCGGTACACCGTGGGGTTTTAGTCTGTGCGAATCAGACATAACCCACCCTCTCCCCCGGGAGGGTGGCGTATCCATAAGGGATTTCCCCACGTTAAAAAAAAAAAAGTTAGATTTGCGCTCGCCGTCGACAGATAGCAGCAGGACCTGGCGGACGCGCGCTTCGGGACGTACACCGTTGACGCCGTCCGCCCGGTCCTGCGAGACTGGATCAGGAGGGAGTTTGGCTCCCTGACGTTCCGACTGGTGCAGGTGACCGGATCGCTCGCAGGGAGCCGACCGCCGCCTGTCACGAGTGCGGTGCTGACGAAGATATCGCGCAGCACACTCTGTCTGACTGTGCGGCGTGGGGAGGACAGCGCCGCATTCTGGCGGCGTCGGTAGGGAGTGACTTATCGCTGCCGTGTGTGGTTTCGGCCATGCTCGGCAGCGAACAGGCGTGGCAGCGATGGCTTCCTTCTGCGAGGAGGTCATCTCGCAGAAGGAGGCGGCGGAGAGGGCCCGAGAGGCAGACCCTCAAAGTTGCCGTCTCCGTCAACGAAGGACAGGCAGGAGGAGGCGGCGCTTTGCCCAACTCCTCCTGCCACCATAGCTGGACCTGAGGGGATGGGCCGGGGGGCTCATCTCCTCATCGCACAGGTCCGGCGGACGAGGAAAGGCAGCTGGTGTGTGCCCAGTCTGCCTTTCTATAGGTAGGAGCCCGGCGGTCACCTTCCGCGGCTCTACAAAGTTGATTAGCTTGTTCGATCCCTTGACGCCCCCACAATAACGGTCTGTCGGTACACCGTGGGGTTTTAGTCCGTGAGAGTCAGACATAACCCACCCTCTCCCCCGGGAGGGTGGTGTAACCATAAGGGATTTCCCAACGATAAAAAAAAAGTTAGATTTGCGCTTTTGCGTAACATAGGCAACAGCCTTAGCCGAGATGTGCCGTGAACCCTTGAGCTAGTTATCAAAATAAAATCGGATAAGTGTCTTCAGCGCTCGCCTTAGTAGTCCGGTGAAGCTGTTAAAGCCTTGCTAGGCCAAAACCGTAGTCAGTTTAAAAAGAAAATGATCGAACCTTAAAAGAACTGTATTTTCATTATATATACGCATATAGAAAGAAGAATATTTATATTCAAAAGAGGCATGTACGAATTTAATAAAAATATTTCGTTACTAAAATGTTCAATCAAATTACTTGAACTCTTAAACTTTTTTGTAAACAAAAGCCTAGGCTGGTTGTAAAACGTCAACTGACGACTCGCAATCGTGATCAAGGCATTAAATCAAGGTGTCCGTGACCGCGTATTATGCGTTTAATTCTAATTATACCTATAGTTTATAATCGCCCGATCGATCGAAACAGACGCGGAAACGAATTATAAAGCAATAAGAGCCCTTTGATACATCCTTGAATTTTTAACACCGATGAAGAGCTTGTAAATTATTTGAATAAACAAATAAAATCATTGTTTTTAAAACGATATCCCCATACCTTCTCTTCTTTATTATTATACTATTATTTTTATAGAAATAAAATGATAATAATCTACGCTTGTGTGCGTATCACGCAAAAACAACTGGAAATATTTCGATATATTTTACACTTGGTCTTTATTTCAATAATAAATTTTCACTATATATTCATTTAATATAAAGTTATTAAAGTTTTGAGGACCTACGTACGATATTTGCAGGCACTAAAAATACCAAAGAAATGTTGTAAGGATATTTTGCTTTAATTTTTTTTCTATTTATAAATTATATTGTGCGAAACAATAAATAACGTCGGCAAAGTCCAGGTATAAGCTAATTTTATATATACAATAAAAATGTTTTAGAAAATTGTGAGCCGCTGCAGGACGCTTGGCAGATGTGAAATATCGAAATTATTTTGTATAGTTTACGACAGCCATAATCAGAAAAAAAATTACGATTTCTTTCAAGAAAAAGGTGACGATTTATGTAAGAAACACTTATATTCATTAAATACAAAAATTACAAAGCTTAGCGACGTATGCCGTGGGAACGCATCGCCACGCCAACAGTCGGTCTCACCGGCCGTTATAGATGTTTCACACCAAGTATCAGTTTTTCTTCGTTAAGTGAATCTTTCCGTAATATGAATATTCTATTTTGTACGGCTTCAATATAAAAGTGAATCTAAATTCGTACTAATGGATATTAAAACGATGTGAAGTCTAAGTGTTGAGATTCTTTGATACACGAACAACAGTGTAAAGGCCGTAGGTGACAAGCAACGGCATTTATACACTTCCGTGCGATACAAGACCAGGTTACTTCGTGATCGCGCACCCTATATGTGCGACTGTGGGAACGGAGCTTTGTTCTATATACAGCCTGATTACATTCTACTGAATGTTGCAATTAATCATTGTTAATTGGATGAAAATTGAGAACTGTTGGAAAAAAAATTCTTGTATGAAAAAGGTACAATACCTTCTATTTAGAATGAGGAATACAGAAATTAATGCTCATTACTGGTAAAGCATCTATAAAGATATTATTTCAGATTTTCTTAAATGGCAATGTTATATATAGCACGGTAAAGGTGACAAAAGATTTTATTTTGATTTTGTTAAAATAAATAAAAATTAGATAGTTGCTCCCATAAATACTAAGGTATCAAAATAATTAAAAAAGGTAAACCAAGACACAGGATCTAAGGTCAAAATCACATACGCATGTGCAGTGATAACATACAAAGAAACAATAATGTCGTACATTTTAGCAACAAAAGTTAACTGTGTTATAAGCTGTAATTTTTTTTATCATAAATATTTATTTAACTTGTAAGAGAGGTGTAGATAATTTAAATAAAATTAATGAATAGTGACAAACAATAAAACATGTAAGCAACGGAAAACTGGACTAGTACAGAAGAGCACCCTATACACAGAAAAGATTCCTCGGAGATACCTAATTAACTGCATTTGCCACCTCCGACGCGCGATGCGCGAACTATTGTGTTGTGTTGCCGTGCAATTCTACGTGTAATTACGTCGATTTGGAACACTCAAGTAACGATACATGGTCTCCAATTTAACTTGATTTTATTTAAAAGTGTATATATTAATAAATTTAATATTGATAGAACTCAACGATATTCACAGTGTCTATAAATTTAATTTAATAACAACTTAATGTACGCAAATAAAAAGGAATGTTCAAAATCTATTTAAAATCTGAGAATTTATTAGTATCATTCGTGACAACTTTTAAGTTGATATATACAAGTTTGATCAACATTTTTTTTCTCTTTTGTGTACCTATATATGAATTATACTTAAATCTTAAATATCTTTATATATAAAAATCAATCTATGTATGATTGTCCGCTATGCATGCCGAAACTACTGAATAGATTGTGATAATAATTTAAGGGGGTATTCTGGGGACGCTCGAGATTGTCCCTGGCTCAAAAAATCGATATATATAAATGTATTTTTTAAATATATTCATGAAATTCTTTGCCTTCAAGAAAGAAAGGGCTTTTTCTTCTTATTGAAACTTTTAGATATTGTTTTGACATGTTTGACATATTTCAATAAGACATCTGTTATCACAATTGATAAATCCCATTCGTATCAATGTCATTGTTTAGGAATTTATGTAGTTCTGGCATGGATACGAGGGCATAATGTGGTCCATGGTAATGAAGCTGTTGATATTAACGCTAAAGAAGCTATCCAGACTGGATATTTTTATCACTATAAAACCTATGTTCAGGATTTATCCTCCCCAAACAATACTGCCAACCCAATTATAGGCAAATCATATGCTTCCATTCAGAATAACATTTCTGGTAAGCCATGGCCATATATGTTTCGTAATTGTTGCAAGTTTGCCGCATCTACTATCTGTAGACGTGTACTCTCCAGACCGTTTTGCAAAGCTCAGAATCAGGTACAACTCAATATGTGAATGTGAAGACACTCTAGAACACATTTTTTTCAATTGCCTCGATTTTGTATTGCATTTTATGATATTTTACCTAACAATATACTACGTCCGTCTGATTTTAACAAAGGCACAAAGGTATATATTTTCTCCTTTCATCAATACTCCAATTTTACGGGTTTTAACAAAATTAAACTTCAACATAACACAATAACTAACAATAATTATTATGTAAATATATATATTTATTTAAGGCCTGATGTCTGTAGTTGTGTTTGTCTTTGTTTATCTCAGTGGCTTAATCTGGAAGAACTAAATTATATAATAAAAATTTAAAATTATCTATAAAGTGACTCTCCCATGACTGACTTGACAATGGTAGTATTTATATCTATGAAACTCCAATATTAAAAAATTGAAATTTTGTGAGTTTGGATGTTCGGAGTAATCTCTGATACTACTGATATGATTTTGAAAATTATTTTACTGTTACAAAGGTATATTAGATTACTTTTTATTTAGGGAAATACATATTATAAAGTAAATTAGGCGTGGAGGTGAGGGTCAGAGGAGCCATCAAGGCATACCAGGAAGACATTTATTGCCGATATATATATGAAAGTTTGGAATCACAATTGGACCCAATAAGTTTCGCTATAATCGGTTTCTAGGTTTTATTAAGATTTTTCGCGTTTAGAAATAAAATTCGAATCGGTAATAACCTATTTGGTGCAGACAAAGTTGCACGGGACAACTAGTTTATAATAAAGATGAGAAATTGGAATATTATTTACTTTGTTTGAGCTCGGAACACGATTTCACAATCAAATTCTTCACTCATACTACCAATACTTGAAGCTGCAATCGAGTATGGGCAATAAACTATATGTCAAGCCGATGTGCACGACTCGTGAATCGAATCGACCTATACTAGGAGCAGATGTATTCGACACCCCTTACACCCCAAAATATATAGTAAATGGGGTGTGGAGATGAGGGTCAAAGGAGCCACCCAGGAGATACCGGGAAGACATTTCTTGCCGATATATATAGGATAGTTTGGAGTCACAATTGGACCCAATAAGTTTCGCTATAATCGGTTTCTAGGTTTTATTAAGATTTTTCGCGTTTAGAAATAAAATTCGAATCGGTAATAACCTATTTGGTGCAGACAAAGTTGCACGGGACAACTAGTTTATAATAAAGATGAGAAATTGGAATATTATTTACTTTGTTTGAGCTCGGAACACGATTTCACAATCAAATTCTTCACTCATACTACCAATACTTGAAGCTGCAATCGAGTATGGGCAATAAACTATATGTCAAGCCGATGTGCACGACTCGTGAATCGAATCGACCTATACTAGGAGCAGATGTCTTGTAGATAAACTTGGAAATCCAACGCCACGCCGATGACCCAATGCACTAACTAAATAGGACATCTCGCTCTCGACTTAGAATCGTAATTAAGGTAGATGTATTGTTAAGCATTCGACTATAAATAAACAATCTATATAGGATTCTACATAAAGTAGTAGAAATTGTATACACTACAGAATCTTTTTAAATTTATTAACTAAATGGGATTGTAGGATACCTGACCTAAATATCGAAAGCTATTGAAGTTGTTAAGACTTTGCTAAGTCAATAGCGTAATTAATTCGAGTTAAAAAAATCGAAAGTATATTTTATAAGAATCCACTTATTAGTAGCATTTTTTTAATTTATAGTAATTATGAATACTTAAAAAACAAGTTATTTTCTTTATTTATTTAAAAAAAATCAAAAGACAAGTCAAACCGTTAAAATCACCAAACTAAATTTTATATTTTCCAAAATTAAGATTTAGGAGCTTAATGGCATTATATTTTTTTACTGATATATAAATATCAAACATCACACCTAATAATATAGTACCAGTGGATAGATGGCGTTTAAAACAATCCTAATGTTTGCACCGTTTCATGTAACAGTATTCACTATAGATTAACCCCAAGCGGACCATTAGATATGTACATAAAGAAGGATATAAAAATTAAAGAGCAAAACCGTAAAACAAAAAAATGTTAAATGATACGTTACTTCATAACATTACAGAGCATTTTTTTAATTTATAGTAATTATGAATACTTAAAAAACAAGTTATTTTCTTTATTTATTTTAAAAAAATCAAAAGACAAGTCAAACCGTTAAAACCACCAAAATAAATTTTATATTTTCTAAAATTAAGATTTCGAAGCTTAATGGCATTGCATTTTTTTGACTGATATATATATATCAAACAGCACACCTAATAATATAGTACCAGTGGATAGATGGCGTTTAAAACAATCCTAATGTTTGCACCGTTTCATGTAACAGTATTCACTATAGATTAACCCCAAGCGGACCATTAGATATGTACATAAAGAAGGATATAAAAATTAAAGAGCAAAACCGTAAAACAAAAAAATGTTAAATGATACGTTACTTCATAACATTACAGTGTCTTCATCATGAACAGAGACAGTTTGGTATTGTGTCGGCAAAGCTCTGTCGATGTGTAACAAGCAACAATCATAATATTTAAGCAAAACAATCAGTAGCGGGACTGAAAGCCGTGGGGGCTCACGTCTTTATACTTTGAACGTTTCACACGCAAACTCTTGTCGTCCGTCATCCCGTGCGCCGTTCCATAATATTGCTTATGTTGTAATGAACACATCGCGTTCAGAAACAACTACCTCTGAACTTTACAAAGAATAGTAGTAATATAGTACTTTTATAGTAAGTGAGGTTTTATAATAAAATGGACAATATATAAACAGAACATAGCTCGATAAATTTAAGATGGCACCAGTCTGCTAAAACTTTGACATGATTTCTTTGCATGTTATTATGAGAGGGTAAAAGAGATATATTATAAATTCACGATTATACGGATCCATTTAAATTAAGGATTTATTGTAATATTAGAATAGTACATAGAATGTTATTATGAGAGGGTAAAAGAGGTAATATCTCTTATAATATATCATATTATAAATTAGGGATTATATGCATCCATTTAAATTAAGGATTTATTGTAATATGTTCGAATCAACTTCCAAGGCGGAGAAGTAGTGAGTCTGTATATTTCTATATGACTGTGAAAGTTCGTCTGCTTGTCCATTTGTCCATCGATACTGTTTGTACGGCTGAACGGATAGTACTGAAATTTGGCATAGGTGTTGGTTTTGTTGTGGAATAGAACATAGCATATGATATTGAAAAAAATATACACAGTGAAGTACAGAAACACCTAATTTTGTAATACATGTGTGCCAGTGAAGAGTGAGCCCTAAGAATTAGATTACGAGTTATTTTTGTGAATATATCCATCGAAAACTATAAAAAAATGTGCAATGTTTAATTTGACTCAGTCACGATCACATATACCCCACTAATCGCGGCAGTGGACTACAGTTAACCGTATACCAATGATTGCAGCAATCATTCAAGTACGGTAAAGCGTCGTACACATTGTTGTGCTATACACGGACCGAGCCGTACAACTGCAAATTACTGAAGCAGTCACGTGTGGCTCGGTCTTGCTACCGTCCGCGTTCGCACAGTTTCGGAAGCATTAGGGCCCATTAAGCACCGTTAACACACGGGCACGTCACGAGCTCACGATGCACCAGGCAATCTAGCGATCTGGCGCGGGCAGTAGCCCTCGCGAGCTCTCATGTCTTTCTCAAGGAATGTAGCACGCGTGTGTACATGCCTTTTTAGAAGATTTATTGTACACGATATAACGTGTACTCGTGTTTATTTGGCGAAATTACCTATGTTAATATAATGCATTTACTTTTTTTGTTAAATCACTTCATCTGACGACTCACGACATAGTACCTTGTTTGTACGGATTACTAAGTTACAATATTTATCGCGCAGGGACGAGTATTTGTTCAACTGTAACTTCATTGCACAGTTGACGACCATAATTATTTATTTTCGTTTATTTGTTTCAACAGGAATCGTCACTTTTTTTTAATAATATCATTATTGATTAGCCGCTATAAAAAAGCGTGATGATGTAGCATAAATAATACTCCGAAAATTTATATGTTTACCTGCACAAATCCTATCAAATTCAATTTGAGATCAAATTCGGAGATGACAATGGTAATACGACAAAGTACAATATTAATTTTAAATGTGGCTTACATTTATATATTAAAGTAGGAAGGAATCTTTTTTTATGTCAAAAGTAGGCGAACGAACACGTGAGTCACCTGATGTTAAGAGTGATCACCACCGTCCACTAGCAACACCAGGGGAGTCGCAAGTGCGTTGTCAGCCTGTGTATGGGGGAGGGGTAGGAAAAGAAGAAAGAGGAAGGGAAAGGGGAAAAGGAGGTGGGCCTCCGGCGCTCTCACTGACCGAACGAAACGACCTTCCAAATCCTGCACTCCTCTTACCGTTAAATGATTATTGCAATCTTTGATCATCTAAATCATTAAAGAGAACTGTAAGTTTCACTTTCTGTCTAACATCTGATCCGTCCTGACGCAGAACCGATCTTTATAGCAGAGGCAGCAAAGTGAAATAAACATTAGCTATTCAACTGTTTAGATGTGGATGGCTAATCAGTATATCAACCAATTAAATAATTTATCAAATTATATCGAGTATCAGAGGGCAAGACTTGGGTCGCATTGCGCATACATGCTAAGAACAATGACTAACGTAATATAATGGTACTTCGGCAAAAACCATATTAACTATAACTTAATTTTGAAGCATATAAAACAAAGAAGTATGCATATTACATAGATTCACATTTTCACAACGTTGTTTCGAGATTAAGTGTATTTGCATTGTTTAGAACCGAGTCCCGATGCTGTCGTTATATTGCTACCAGCTCATTGTATGTTAATTAGAATTGACAACTGTTTTTGGAATGTCAACTCGGTGCCATATAAGAAGACCATATACAGAAGCACCTCGTGTGTTAAAAGATTAAAGACATTTCTAGGTGAATCAATTAATACATTATTATTAAGCAAATAATCCTACGTTCATTTTATAAAAGTGGAAACAGTCTATTAAATTATATCGGAGGCAATCTCCTGAAGGATTAATATGACTGTTATTATATTCTATCCCTCAATACTTATAGCTATTTATTTCATAAAAAGGAACCCAAAATTGTTCTATATATTTTATTAAAAACAATATTGAACGCAAAGCAACTAAATCAAAGAAGAAAATAAGAAAAAAAAAGGAATAAAAACTGAAATTAAATAAGTGAAATACAAATTAAGGAGATTTGTAGAGGCCTATCGTAGTCTCCATCAAACAATTATAACACGTCTACATATAATAAAACCGTATGGTACAAACATTACACAAGACAGATAAGGGAGTTGATAACTGATGGGTTAATTACAGGTGTCACTGCCTTTACAACACACTCCTCTAATGTCGTATCACCTTTTTATAGTCTTTGGCGATGATTTTGTTTTTTTAAATTTTGAATTTAATTATTTAATATTATTTCAGACAGACTTTTTTATTGGCAATACTATAAACAGTGTGATTGGTTTTCTGTATTGTTTATCATTTCATTTATTGTTAATATGATTTAAGAAAAATATATAATGAAGAACCATAGGCAAAGAAACACCGTGTGTGGATACCAGTGTTCATGTGCGACATGCATGATTCTATTATTTATAGACTAAATAATGTTAACGACCTAACGAAAACTAAAATTTGATCTATATTTATGCAATAATATTATAACCATAATAAAATATAATTAATTTGATCAATTCACAACTCACAACCTTTTAATATAGATAAATATGGTTGTATAGTAGGTAATCACATACGTTGTCATAGCATATAATAAAAATATGTGGCCTACATAATTATATAATATACTTCTTGTCAAATAAAACACTATGGTTATTTACCATGTACTTAAAAATTGAAGGTAACCGAAATGTCTATTAAAAATCTTCTTTTTCTTTCTTTATATTTAGGAGGCAAACAAACTGGTGGGTCACCTGATGTTAAGTGATCACCACCGTCCATAGACACTAGCAAGCAGGGGAGTTGCAAGTGCGTTACCAGCCTGTGTTTGGGGGGAGAGGGAGGGGAGATGGGCCTCCGGCACTCTCACTGACCGAACAAAACGCAACAATGCAAGCACTGTTACTTCACGTCGGTTTTCTGTGAGAGAGTGGTAGTACTGGGGACGAGCCGAACCATTCATGCTGAAACCAGTAATAGCTTCAGCGTGGCTCTACCACTTTCATAAATCTACAGAATTGTGGTTTTCGGTAAATAATTCGTCTACGTTCTGTCCAACATTTTTTGTTTTTAAAAGTGAAAAAGGAATTCCTAAATGTTCAATACTAGGAAACGTACGGTAAAGATCGAGTAAATTCGCACGTATTAGGACATGTTTCATAACTGTAAAGACTGATAATATAATTTCTTCAGTACTGAAAATATTCATAGTGAAGAAACTCGAATGTACAAAATATCAAGGTAAAAATACAAAGAAAGCAGTTTATCATCCTACGTCGTAGGAAAAGCTTTCTGAAGAAAGTAGTATTATATGCTTAATAAAACTATTTAGGAAACGCTATAAAAATCATACACAATTATACCTACGTCTTAACAAATTGCCATCTTCTTATATATGATATCCACATTTTTCTCTAATTATTCAAGTCCTAGATTCCCTAAGTGGTCCATATAAACCCATAATGGTTGATATGATATGCACGTTATTTTTAAATACGCAGTTGAAGAATTAATACGACGCAATATATTTAAAAGCGATACCTTTTCCAGATTGATATCAAATATGATTGTTATCGAACGCTAACTTATAATTTAAATGAATCAAGAGTACAAGTTCTTCAGTTGCCATTTATTATTGTTCCTTTTTTATAATTATTAATTATGCAATCATTACCTAATCAGTATAAATGTTCTTCAAAAAAGTGACAAAAATTTTAGTGACTTTCGATTAATAACGCTTATTGATTCATTTGAACTATGGTTTAATGGAACTATGATTGTTATCGATCGCTAACTTATAATTTCATAGAATCAAGAGTACAAATTCTTCAGTTGCCATTTATTATTGTTCCTTTTTTTAAATAATTAATTATTCAATCAGTATTAATTCTCTTCAAAAAAGTGAGTAAAATTTTAGTGACTTTCGATTAATAACGCTTATTGATTCATTTGAACTATGGTTTAATGTAACTGTCTATAATTGAATAATGACCAATCTTTTATTGTGTCTACAGTTTAAGAACTCGTTCCCACTTCTAAGTAGTCCAATCCTTAGAACCTTTTTTTTTTCTAACTGACTATGCTATTGACCAAGTAAGGTCTTAACAGCTTCACCGGACTACTAAGGCGAGCGCTTAAGGCACTCAGCCGATTTGATTTGACAACTAGCTCAAGAGTGCGCGGCACACCTCGGCTTGGGCTGTTGCCTTATACATGCAATTCGCGACCTATCTTAGCTAACCTAAGCTAAGCTAACTATTCATACATATATGAGTTGTTGAAACATATATGTGTACCAGGCATACATACCTCAGCAACTCTTATATATTTCGTATCGGATAATTTTCTAAACTATTTCAGTTTGATAAGGGAAAAAATAAAACCCTTCCACTTGCATGTGTTTTATGTATTCCCTTATCAAACTGAAGTAGTTTAGAAAATTATCCGTTCCTTCGATCTTAATACAAACAGTTGTATGTATTTATAACTCGTCAATATAATACCTTCATGTTGAAGATTGCGCAAGTAAACTATTCTGCCTAGTACTATGTCTGTGGTCTATCAGAGTTGTGTAACAGTGGTATACAGCTGATTGAGTGCCTCAAAGGGAACACCTCAGTGCTTCCATGATCGACCGGACCCTAATAAAGGTCGACATGAACAACCACAGCCTTGTCACTCCACCGTCGGGTTGAGAGGTAACCGCGAGCGATATAGATTGCCAGGATCTTTTTAAACTTACTAACGAACTACGCAATAACTCCTTACTAATTTTAATACGCTTTATAATTGAGTCGATAATTATTTTTTTATTGTTATATATAATTAATGAAGTGACGACAGCTCAGTGGTGATATGCTAGAGCACCAAAAACGATTAATTTATTCCTTCAAAAGACTTGAAAAATATATTTGTACGTATATTCCAATCTTTAATATCAAATGAGAATGTACTACCTATAACGCAAGCCTTAATAATTAC
The DNA here is from genome assembly GCA_015888305.1 of Antheraea pernyi. Taxonomy (NCBI): domain Eukaryota; kingdom Metazoa; phylum Arthropoda; class Insecta; order Lepidoptera; family Saturniidae; genus Antheraea; species Antheraea pernyi. The sequence goes on from MU159767.1 coordinate 54,861, forward strand.
TTAATAAAAATATATTAAATGAAATAATAAAAAAAACTTAATTAAAAAAATATATTTAAAGAAATTTTAATTCAATTACTACATTTTACGCAAAATTGTGTAACCTTTATATATGGTTTTAAAAACATACAATATTTTGTAAAAATCATGTATGTAAATAAAAATAATTTTGTAATTAGAGTACCAAATATATTTTTACATAATAGAATATTATTATAAATAAATTACATTAAAATATATATAAAGAAAAAAAAGACTCACCTGTGCTGGCGCAAGTTGTCCTGCCGCTTGAAACTCTTCCCGCATACTTCGCAGCTGAACGATAGCTCCGGACTCTTATGGGTGCGCTCGTGGATCATCAGGTTGTAGGACTTGGTGAACCGACGTTGGCAGTACTTGCAGACGAACTCGCATTTTGGGCGCAGTTTGCGTCTGAAATCCCGTGTGTGCTCTTCGTCAATTTGCATCACGGCGAACATTTTGTCTGGACTAAGATGTGATGCTTACGACGGGCGGGGCTTGAGCGCCTGTACAATGATAAGTTATCAAATGTGGTGTGCGTATGAAATGTAGACTTTAATGTGTGAGCGTTAGAGTTCATGTTCCAGTGTTCTTGTCAGTAGATAATGCTTGTATGTTTGTGTACGCGACCAAATAGTATTTTTTCTCACTCGCTAAGTTTACTTGTTTTCTAAAGGACGCTATTTACTATTAAATTAAAGAAAAATGTCCAGACCGAAAGCATCATACAGTTGACAAAAGAATTCTCACTTTTAATATTACAACTACAAAAGTAAGGGGGCATCCTTATAAATAAAATAAAAAAACATATAACATGTTTTGGATGATGTCAAAAATGGTTCGCGAAGACATTTAAACTGTACTTAAATACGTACCTTTTTGAATAACAGATATATAAAAAAAAATATATAGCTTGAAAGCTATACTGTCACTCGACTCACTATCACTTATCAAGTAAAACTTTTCCTCTACTAAATGCCTAGTTTCACGGGCATTACGCAAAAGTACAAAGACTTAAAGAGACTAGATGTGACAACTGACGTGCGAACAAGAGCGGGTGCGTTTGGCAACTGCGCTGGCGAGAGGGTGCGGAAACTACTGAAAGTGTTACGCGGAAGGCGCGCTCGCCCCACCACGCCACGTGCGCACATTGAATGAACAGGTAGCGAAGCGGTAAGACCATGGGAAAATTCGATGAACCTTGTCTGGGTGACAGATATAAATTACTTGCGAACTCTAAATTATGCAGTCGATTTACATATGCTATTTCGAATAATCCGTTGATATTTAAATTTACCCTTTACAGAATTGTAACATTTGACGTATTCATTTAGATCTTTGTATTAGTATCATTTGCATATAGCAATGTACAAAGATAATGGAATGTTCTCGATCGTAAACCTATAAAAACTGTTTAATATACGGTTTTAATTTCCATTTTTGTATATGTTTGTTTAATTACCGTGATTTATTAACAGTATTCGTTCGATTATATTTATAAGCAGTTTGTAGTATATCGCAGAAAATTATTTTTGTATAAATCACATATTACTTCATCGTTCGCGGTGGGAAAGCGAGGTTGGCTGGTGGCTCGCGGCGCTACCGTGTGTTTCACTCACGAAACGCACACGACCCCCAATCATTTCGGGCACCGGTATTGTTTACCGGTAAATTGGTGATGATTTTCGGCTCCTGACATTACTGTGCCTCGAGGCTACAGCGTGTGCTTTCTAGGATAAGTAGTTCCGTGTAATTACGATCTATATTACGGTAGTCTTTTATTATAGAACGTATAGAGTATTTATAATTCGCACTGGAGTATTCGAATAAATTATTGGATAGTTGTAACAAAATCTTTGCCATGAATTATTCGACTTAAATATTCTGATCTTCTGAATTTTTTGTTTTACATTTCGTCTTTCCTATTGATTACATATGGAAGTAATTTTTAATGGTGGTAGAGCTACGCTGAAACCATTACTGGTTTTAGCATGAATGGGTCGGCTCGTCCGGGGTAGTACCACCCTCTCATAGAAAACCGACGTGAAGTAACAGTGCTTGCATTGTTGCGTTTCGTTCGGTCAGTGAGAGCGCTGGAGGCCCACCTCCCCTCCCCTCTCCTCTCCGGATCTCCCAACCCTAACCTTTCCCCCCAAGGGTGGTAACGCACTTGCGACTCCTCTGGTGTTGTTACTGTCCATGGATGGTGGTGATCACTTAACATCAGGTGACCCACATGTTCGTTTGCCACAACTCATTATCGTCTAATGTGGCTTGTAGTTTCGTTCGTATACTAAATGTTTATGATCAGTATATCCATTATATTTATCCAGTAATAATGTAGAAATTTTAGCGGTCTCAGACGACTTCTTTTAAAATTGTTTCTTTTAAAATCGTCTATCTCTAACTCTATTAGCCATCTATGTGGGTAAAAATGATAGAAGAGTAGGGAAGGGAAATATTTTGGACTTTCCAATGAAATAATTACAGTTGTCGCTATCATTCTACGTACATTGATTTATACAAAACGCTTAATTGCCAACTAAATACTGAAGATTGCTCAATCATAATTAGTTGAATTTATAACTGTATAAATAAATACGAAATCGATCTCGGAGTTAGTAATTCATTCAAATCCTTGTGGTTTTTCACACAATATTCAAATTTCGCGTGTTCAAGGAGCTATAAAACTTAATTCCTGGAACCGTGAAGCGGCACTTACAGTCCGTTTTATGGCTGTGTAACTCCGTTCAAATTGTCCCGACAGTCACACCTACTCGTATGCGAGCGTAAGACTATAATTTAATGAGCATTCGTAGTTAAAACATGAATATAGATTGTCATATGTATTTTTTTTTCCAAATTGTGTATAAGATATCTATTATTTATAAAGTAACCATTACGAATATTTTATAGAACTTTAATTATTTCATCTGTCTACTCGTATTTAACTTTAATATCGTATGACCGATTTTTTATGAAATTTTGTACACGGGAACTATAAGCATTCCTTAGCGGATTATATCATTTATAAATACCACTTTAAGAAATTATAACACATGAATACAAGAAAAAGTCAAAATTAATGACTGCATACAGACACAACAAGTTTAAAACATATGTTTTTTGATGAGAATAATTTCTCAGATATTCGATTTTTGTTTTCGAAAGTTTAAACAATAAAAATAAATACTTCAATAATTAAGAACTCAAGCCGTAAACAAGAAGGTTATTTGCTGAAATGTATTCCAGTATTCATAGATTTAGTAATTGTATTGAAGAAAACGTGGCTGCTTTAAAAATAAACGGTAGCTATGTTAATGATTTAATCGAAAGATGAATTTGAAGATTTAATAAATTCCATATAAACACATTTTTTGCGTAAGACGTCGATCATACAACTGAGCCGCGCGGCATGACTCTTCGTTGATATAGGCATTTACAGTTCGGCCTCTCACGACAATGCTTAGTATTATTAGGCGACCGATATTGTCTCGGTCACAGCACAGAGCAATATCGCAGCGCAGCGTTCCACAGCTCAACTGTACTATATTTACCTACTGCGTTATAATTATAATTGGTCCCAAGGGCCATAGCGCGATAACCTTGCTCAATAAATTAAACTAGGAAATGCAAAAAAAACTATTTTGAAGAGAGTTTTAAGCATTAACAAGTTCCAACAAACAACTTCTTTAGATGTATAAAATTTCATATATGAAATTCCGTTATGCCTATTTGTATATCTGCTATTCCTGAACAGTTTGACCGATTTGGATGATTCTTATTCAACTTATGGGGACAAAACCAGGGTTTCAGCTATAATGGAATTAGGTAAGTGGCCCCGTTTTCGATCTAGACTTTTTTAACTTTGCAATAATATTCGTTTCATTTATTTATTTTAATTTCTCACATATAAAACAGAAATTCTCAAATTTCCAGCCTGCCGGTGCTACTCAGTTTTTGTTTTTTTTTCTGACATATTTAGCTCGCTCGGTAGCAGTTCAGTAGTAAAACTTTTGAAAATTGTTTATTTTTTTCATACCATCGATTTGTCGAAGCCTTTATTTATAATTTATTATTTTATATCATAGGAGGCAAACGAACAGGTGGGTCACCTGATGTTAAGTGATCACCACCGTCTATAGACACTTGCAACACCAGAAGAGTCACAAGTGCGTTGCCACCCTGTGTTTGAAGGAGGGGGAATGGCGTAGGGGCGCGGGAGAGGGGAGGTGGGTTATCCGGCGCTCTCACTGACGGAACAAAACGCAACAATGGAAGCAATGTTACTTCACGTCGGTTTTCTGTGAGAGGGTGGTACTACCCCGGGCGAGCCGACCCATTCGTGCTGAAACCAGTAATAGCTTCAGCGTGGATCTACCACCTCTAAAAAGTTAAGTTACTATTCGTCATTCTTCATGGTCCTTACGTCTATTAAAGACCATAATAATATTGAAACTTAAAAAGATAATGAATTATGATCCAAATTCAAACACTAAGTATTTTATCTCTATACCTAATCCTTTAGCTATAGATTTCAGTGATATTATTACTGTTGTGACTATCCTTGGATATCTTAATTAACACTAACATGCAACCTCTTTCGTATCTAGTTCCATTAAACACGCAACCTCTTTCGTATCTAGTTCCATTACATCATTAGCAGAACTTTGTATACGTTCAAGAAGTAGAAGTATTGAATTTAGTATTAGCTATTCAAAGATATCAACGTAGTTATAATGATTTACAGTACCTTGAACATATTAACTAATAATAAAATTGAGTTTGCTTTTTTCGTTACACTTTCACGCGTTAATGCTGAATTATTAAAACCCAGATCATAAAATGGAGGATCATGTATTTTTTTTCCACGACATTGCAAATTGTAAATTTCATGGTCTAGTGAAAAATAGTTTATACAAAAGAAAAAACAATTTAAAAATATGTATATTTTACATAAAAAATATCATTTTACATTACATGATTATTTATTTTTCAAAGTTTTCTAATTAATCAGGTATGTTTTTTGATCTTATACTGCCAACAGTATGTTGACCTGTGCCTCATGATGTCTCCATTCGTGCGTATGGAGCTTAAACCTTTGTATAGTCCAAGAGCTACTCAGCCGATTGACAAGAAATTTTGCATACACGTATAAGAAAAAGGCCATAGGGTCCCTTTTATCCAGAAAATAGTACTGTTCTCGGAGTGGTGGTAATTATATTAACGCAAGGGAATATATGGTCCCTTTTATCCAGACAATAGTACTATTCTCGGGCGAGTGGTGGTAATTATGTTAACGTAAGCGAAGCTGCAGGCGAAAAGCACTATAAATACAAAAGTGAGTTTGTCTGTCTGTTAAGCTTTCACGTCTTAACTATTGAACCGAACGTCATGAAATTTCGCATACACGTAGACAGATAAACGTAGACGAACATAGGGTATATTTATAACCAAAACTTTATAACTAATATAAAGTTGACTGAGGTATATAATCACGATAAACCAACTCATTGACCGCGGTCGACAGCACACCACAGAGGCGAACTAAGCAGTAAAACGATAGGAAATCAGCAAACGTAACATCACGACTGTATCGTAGCGACTGTAAGCGCAAAAAATTCAGCAATCAACAATCTCGACGTTTACCCTAGACTTGCCTTGTATGGTAGCTCGTAATACGTTGGTTCTTTTTTGTAACAAACAGACGAGCGTAAGTTTCTCGTGATGGTAAACGTTGATAAACGTTGACGGTCACGGTTCTTGGTTGCATCAGTCGTAAAAGACATCGTCGGACAGAAGTCAAAGATGTAACGACTCACGGAGGCTGTTTTTAATGTGATAAAAATGTTTACAATTTGAGTACAAAACTTAACTATATATAATTCCAATTTTATTAATATACTAGTTGTACTAGCGATTCCATCCGCGTGAAACCGTATTTAAAGAACAGCGATTAATAAAGTCATTATTAATATAGAATAAGTATATAATAAGAAAGAATTAATATAGTGCGTTCTATTTTAATTAAAATGTATAAATTTGTTGTTACTTTTTCAACAAAAATAATCGTAAGTATCAAATCTAGATCTCGAAATATATTGAGAGCATCTGAGCATGAGAGCGTCTGATACCAAACTCCCCTCCCCCCACTCCTCCTTACATAAATTTAGATTCTATAGTTTTTTATAAAATGTTTAAGGAATTGTGAATAACCACCTGGTATTTGGGACTCGCTTAGTTCGTTATTAAATCAGACATCTTCTTCAAATTAAGCTATGAGAGAATAAATTTATCTATGATTAATATCTATATATTATCAACATATATTAAAATAAGTCTAAGCGGATCTACGGATTACTCATCTGACCGCACCGTAGGCCTTGTGATGTCAAAATCGTCAAAACATGCCCGATGAGTCACGCCAGTCGATCTGACCCTTGAACTAATAATGACTTTTCATAGATTTTTGTTTGAACTAAACACATTTTTTTAAAAACCCCTTATACGTATGTATCATTTACTTATTAAACCTATTGACCCACTTCCGAGAAATATTCGTCACGCTGCATTGCAATGAGTTTTTCAACATATTCATAAATATTGCGTAGAAATATATTGACGTCGAAATATTCCGGGAACCTTTGGTTACGTGTAAAATGTGTTTGCGTACAAACTGAGTAAATCGACACGGAATAATAAGAATAACAATGGAAACGTCACAGTTCTTGAGCGAATTAGTTTACGTTGAAAATTCGGATCAGTAATCTATACACGTAATAAGAATGTACCTCAGTACTTTTTCGATTTTTGTAAAAAAAAATTGTTGCAAGTGTCTTGGAATAAGTAATAAAATACGTTTCAATCATTTTTAGGAATGTCTGTCTGTCTGTTTGTATTAACACGGATCACTGCTAAAGTATTGGGTTTACAATTTTATTTTTTTTATAATTAACTGTGCGACGCTTGACCTCTGTCACACCTGATGTAAAGTGAAGACGAGGCCTAGGATGTAACGCGTTCACGCAGTAAATGCACATTCACTCTTCTTTTGAAGATTGCTACATCGTATGCTTCAGGAAAAACAGACGCAGGCAGCGCATTCCACTCCCTCGCGGTTCGCATAATAAATGATGAAGCGAAGCACTTCGTCCGGATGAAGGGTATGTCAACCGCGAATGAATGGAGTTCTGTACGGCGTGTGGTAGTCCTGAGATGAAATGGAGACGGTGGTATTAGTTGGTGCAGATCTTGTGCACATTCCCCAAAGTTTAGCCGATAAAATACCACAAGACAGGCGACTCTACGTCGATGTTCAACGTATTATTGTTTTATTAACGTACAACGTATTATTAACGTATTTTATGTCGACAATAAAATCATTAAGCGAGACACAAGATCCATTCATGGCTTCAAACTTTAACTTATAATAACACTGAAGAGCTTTTAAAAGCGATCATATGCCATATATTTACATAACCATACACAATTGGACACACACACGAACACAAACGAGCGCGATTACAAATACAAATCGTCCTGAAGTAGAAACCCACAAAACAGGCCTCGAGCCTAGTGTGGAGATCAATGTATAATCTATTACATAATTAGAAAGAAACTTTGTTATATTATCAATATATGTAAGCCTAGGATAAGGTGTGTGGCAATAAATATTTTATTATTATTATATCTTCGAGAATAACTAAGTCTTTGTTTCATTAAAATCGGTTTACTCTATCAAAAGTTATTGTGATTTTAATGACGACGCGGCGTAAGTACGAGAGAAAAGTAGAAAGTAAATGGACTTAATACATTCAAATAACTTTAATCACTGTTTTTTACATAAAATTCCACACGGACGAATTCGCGGGCACAGCTAGTAAATAATATATTATGTAAATATCGACATTTACTTTGTTAATTACCTTAACCAACTAATATGTTCGGTTGCAAAAGTTTCTTATGTATATTTTATATGCTATAAAACATAGCTGGTTTTCTTATAAAATAGTAGTCTAATGTCGTGATAAAAACCTGCTTGTAAGTCTCGAGGCCATGAGTTTTTAAAGCCACGAATCTTTATTACAGACTCTCAAAAGTATACTATTTTTTTTAAACCAATGGAGACTTTTTCAGCGGTAAAACAATTATATAGTTGTACAAAAACATGAAGCGATTAAATATTTATCGCTAGACATATCCTTCTGGGTAAAAAGCAGATACAATTCCATTGCTTAAGCGTTATTTTACAATAATATATTTAAGGATAGTCAATTATAATCCCCACAATCTTCTTATTCATGTGATCAATTTTAAATACTCTATAAGTACTAACTTTTGACCACGTTCTCGTCAAATATTAAATGACAATGTAAACTAATATGGTAACATACTATATCTATCTATATTTGTAGGTGGTAGAGCCACGCTAAAGCTATTACTGGTTTTAGCATGAATGGGTTGGCTCGCCCGGGGTACTCTCACAGAAAACGGACGTGAAGTAACAGTACTTGCATTGTTGCGTTTCGTTCGGTCAGTGAGAGTGCCGGATACAAAACTCACCCCGTCCCCACTCCTCCTTCTCCCAAACACTGGCTTACAACGCACTTGCGACTCTTCTGGTGTTGCAAGTGTCTATGGACGGTGGTGATCACTTAACATCACGTTCATCACACATCACACATCTGTTCCTTTGCCTCGTATGATATTAAAAAAAAAACTGCCTATAGCATTTTAAAAAGTGTAGCTGCAGGAACACATGAATAGCTACTTGACGGTTTTCAAATTAAGGGTGATAGCTACCAAGGCGTATATAGAAAAAGCTGATTCACTATATTTCGGTTTCACTATTTTGTATGGTAATCCATATCGTTATTTATCATCAGATAAGATTGTAGGTAATCGCTAAAACCTTTAATATAGACATAAAAAAAATCACAATGTATTCTTAGTAAACTCCATATTATTACCGTTGTCGTTTTTACTTCTACACTTAAGGTCTAATAATGTTACAAAATACATATTTATATTAACGGAATAAATAATATCTGTTAACGCAATCTCTTCCACATATTTTGATTGAAACTAATTCAGCTTTTTAAAAGTATACTTAATTATGATAATTATTTTCAAAATCTATAATTAAACGATTACCAGATTTTCAAGTCGCCAACTAGAAATTAAACTGTCAAAAGAAATTAAATCATAAACGTGTAGGAAGGCTAATAGTAATTCTATTCATAATTAATAGCAAGTTATATTACAGACATTTGCGAACGATCAGGTTATAAGGATCGTTCTAATTATTTAAAAATGTATGCGTCAGTCTAAGTTTCGTCTTGCGGTTGTCTGTCTTAAAAGTTATGACTCAGTACGTGTAAGAGTTAATTAAGAGAATTCAGTAAAAGAATGCCGATGGCACTATTTTATCGGACCTCAAAAACCGTTACTTGCTTTACACGGAAATTAAAGAGAGAGTTATTGTAATAACGTAATATTCTCAAATAAAATATTTTACACTTTTTTTCTGTATATACTGGTTTAAAAAAAATTACGAGTACCACGTGTTGTAGTATGCGTGTACACTACACTGTGAATAGTGCAGAGGTGGACCTAATTCTTTATTTTCAAAATTATTTTTCTTTTATAAATATAGTTTTATTAAATTAATTTAATTGAATGAAATGATAATAAAAATAATAAAGGAACGAAAAGTATCTATATCCAATAAGTACAAGGAAATATTCGACGAATAATTGTATATCTTTGTCATTCGGAATGTTTTATTTGATATTTATTTAATATGGCATGCTTTATTAATTACTAGTGGGAACGGCAAACGTTGTCCCGCCCTGATTATAAAAAAAATCTTGACAAATTATATATCAAAACCTTCCTCATGTCAACATTCAAAATCCGTTGAGTAGTTTTTTAGTTTATCGCGAACAGACAGACAGACGGACGCGGTAGAGGACTTTGTTTTATACTATGTATATTACATATTACTTGTTAATAGATTATAACATTTATACAAAGTATCACGGTTAGTAATTAATAGTATGTTTTTGGTTAACAAAAACGTAACTGGTACAAACAATTGGTATCGTAACTTATAATCAAGGAGGCTATTGAAAATTTTAGACGAATCAACTTATTAGATATATAAGTACCATGCTCAAAGGTTTTAAGAATTTCAAATATGCAAAAACAAAATCGATTTTCAATTATTTTCGTAACCGAAATGACATAGACAAACAATTCTACAAATACTGAGAGAATGCCAAATACAGGTTGAAATGTAACATAACATATTTTTTCTGGAGCACTATTAATTTTGAAATAAACACCAATAGTTTTCGTGTTTTATCTGTTCAGTTTAATATATAAATAAGTAAAGATGCAATCCATGTTCAGTTATTGGTAATTTTATCGATATATGTCCAGAAATTTGCAACAAAATTGATTCATTTATCTGAAGACGATTATAACAAACAACTCACTCCTCTCCCTGTATTATACATATAAACTAAAAAACACATCTTTTAACTAACTCTATTACTTGTAATTACAAGTAGAATCTACGTCTAGATTTCTTACAAATTAGCAGCATTTTAAAAAGTGTAGCTGCAGGAACACATGAATAGCTACTTGACGGTTTTCAAATTAAGGGTGATAGCTACCAAGGCGTATATAGAAAAAGCTGATTCACTATATTTCGGTTTCACTATTTTGTATGGTAATCCATATCGTTATTTATCATCAGATAAGATTGTAGGTAATCGCTAAAACCTTTAATATAGACATAAAAAAAATCACAATGTATTCTTAGTAAACTCCATATTATTACCGTTGTCGTTTTTACTTCTACACTTAAGGTCTAATAATGTTACAAAATACATATTTATATTAACGGAATAAATAATATCTGTTAACCCAATCTCTTCCACATATTTTGATTGAAACTAATTCAGCTTTTTAAAAGTATACTTATGATAATTATTTTCAAAATCTATAATTAAACGATTACCAGATTTTCAAGTCGCCAACTAGAAATTAAACTGTCAAAAGAAATTAAATCATAAACGTGTAGGAAGGCTAATAGTAATTCTATTCATAATTAATAGCAAGTTATATTACAGACATTTGCGAACGATCAGGTTATAAGGATCGTTCTAATTATTTAAAAATGTATGCGTCAGTCTAAGTTTCGTCTTGCGGTTGTCTGTCTTAAAAGTTATGACTCAGTACGTGTAAGAGTTAATTAAGAGAATTCAGTAAAAGAATGCCGATGGCACTATTTTATCGGACCTCAAAAACCGTTACTTGCTTTACACGGAAATTAAAGAGAGAGTTATTGTAATAACGTAATATTCTCAAATAAAATATTTTACACTTTTTTTCTGTATATACTGGTTTAAAAAAAATTACGAGTACCACGTGTTGTAGTATGCGTGTACACTACACTGTGAATAGTGCAGAGGTGGACCTAATTCTTTATTTTCAAAATTATTTTTCTTTTATAAATATAGTTTTATTAAATTAATTTAATTGAATGAAATGATAATAAAAATAATAAAGGAACGAAAAGTATCTATATCCAATAAGTACAAGGAAATATTCGACGAATAATTGTATATCTTTGTCATTCGGAATGTTTTATTTGATATTTATTTAATATGGCATGCTTTATTAATTACTAGTGGGAACGGCAAACGTTGTCCCGCCCTGATTATAAAAAAAATCTTGACAAATTATATACCAAAACCTTCCTCATGAATCACTTTATCTACTGGTGAAAACTGTATGAAAATCCGTTGAGTACTTTTTTAGTTTATCGCGAACAGACAGACAGACAGACGCGATAGAGGACTTTGTTTTATACTATGTATATTACATATTACTTGTTAATAGATTATAACATTTATACAAAGTATCACGGTTAGTAATTAATAGTATGTTTTTGGTTAACAAAAACGGAACTGGTACAAACAATTGGTATCGTAACTTATAATCAAGGAGGCTATTGAAAATTTTAGACGAATCAACTTATTAGATATATAAGTACCATGCTCAAAGGTTTTAAGAATTTCAAATATGCAAAAACAAAATCGATTTTCAATTATTTTCGTAACCGAAATGACATAGACAAACAATTCTACAAATACTGAGAGAATGCCAAATACAGGTTGAAATGTAACATCGCATATTTTTCTGCAGCGATATTAATTTTGAAATATACACCAATAGTATTCGTGTTTTATCTGTTCAGTTTAATATATAAATAAGTAAAGATGCAATCCATGTTCAGTTATTGGTAATTTTATCGATATATGTCCAGAAATTTGCAACAAAATTGATTCATTTATCTGAAGACGATTATAACAAACAACTCACTCCTCTCCCTGTATTATACATATAAACTAAAAAACACATCTTTTAACTAACTCTATTACTTGTAATTACAAGTAGAATCTACGTCTAGATTTCTTACAAATTAGCAAAATTTTAACATACTCACTAAAAATATATGAATATTGAAAACATAATTATCTTTAAAAGACGCAAATTATATTTCTCTCAAGAAACTCATTCCAACTCATTATTATCATTGTAGTGAATCTCACATGTACATAAAGCTTGCACATTCTAATAATTATCAACAAAAACTGCCACTACGGAGTTAATTACGCAAAATTCCTCAAACCAACACAATAAAGCGCTTGCAACTAATAAATTGTTATTCGATTGTTTACAACAATGTAAGAATAGTTGGCAATTAAAATGCAACACTTTATGCCGGCGATGTGTTACTATAGAGATTAGCTGCCTAGACATAAATATAAGCATTAATCTTTTCATAACTATTCAGATACTTTATTTGCTTTTATCGTTCTTATACTAGCTTTTACCTTTTATTTCGTTTTCGTATTCACTAAGTCCTTCTCTAGATTTCAGACTACTTCTGTGATGGATTTTATTGTAATCTATTCAAAGCGTTAGTCGTGAAAAGGTAACAAACAGACATAATTACTTCCGTATTTATAAAATTGGATATCTCATTAATTATATATTACCACTTTTTAAAGGGAGGATTAGAAATTCATTATTGCTTTATTTTTGTCATAACTGGCAAACAAACTTGTGGGTCACCTGATGTTAAGTGACCACCAACATCCATAGACACTAACAACACCGGGGGAGTCGTAAGTGCGTTGCCAGCCTGTGTTTGGGGGAAAGGGAGTGAGTGGAGAGAGGAGAGGGAAAAGGAGGTGGGCCTCTGGCGCTCTCACTGACCGAACGAAACGCAACAATGCAAGCACTGTTACTTCACGTCGGTTTTCTATGAGAGGGTGGTACTACCCCAGACGAGCCGACCCATTCATGCTGAAACCAATAATAGCTTCAGCGTGGCTCTACATTGTTAAGTTTATAGAATTGGCATTTATTAAAATAAGAATAATATATAAGAAATTAAATATAAAGTAAATTTGTCTCAGTAGTAAAATCAATGTAATTGGATTAGAATGGGTACTGTTCGTAGTCATTAAACTGTTTGTATTATTTTATGTCTCAATACAGTAATCTGGATACTTTTAATAAGAGGTAAAATTTCTAACTATGTTTGTAAGATGTAATCACTGGGTTTACCGAGCCGATTTAGAAAATTCATTCAATAATAAGAAACAGTGTTCTTCATGTGTAATATTTTATATTTAAATCAAATGAATTATATAAAATAGTAGTTTAAGGCATATAAACAGTACACCAGAATTAAAAAAAACTAACAGAAATATGACACCCATCAGCAACCCTCGCATGCGGTAGAATAAAATATTAATTTTTTTTACAAAAAAAGTGGGAAATTCTTTTATCCTATAGTTTTGCAGATGCTCTTGCAATAATTTAACCCATTTTAAGATATCTTAGTTTGATATAAATCACAATAACATATGAGATATAGGTTTACATTTAATCGCTCTAAAATATATTTATCTATCTCAATGCATTATTTAACTGATTCGTATTCAGTCTAAAATACCTCTAATCGTTTCTTACATATTTTTTTTCTCGAACTGACTACGCTATTGACCCTGCAGGATCTTCACAGCTTCACCGGACTACTGTTTCTTACATATTAAGAAATTCAATTATATTTTATAGTTACCCGCGTACGAATACGAATTGATAGCCTTATGCTGTAGGTGAATAATTGAAACACCTACTATGAAGCGAAGTGGTCATAGTTTCCTATCTCCACAGATGATTGGTTTTGTATATTGAAAATAATTATCACTGCGTTTGGATTTTAAGTATCTGTACTTTTAAGTGTGTAGGTATATCATTTATTTGATTACCATTATAAAAATATTTCATTCATAATTAAATGCTTACTTGTTTATTTTCTAAGAAGTTTAAGTAAAAACTTATTTGGCCGCGTTGAGGAATTAAAAATAAAATAAATTTATTTGGTAGGAGAAAACCTTATCCGTGTTATTACAAAAAAGTTAAACACGTATTAAATACTTTTTTAAAAAGGTTTCGTAATAAATGTTCCGCGCTCACCCGAGGTAAGTTCGCGTTATCCTTTTTCACAAGTCTAACCTAACGTAACCAAACCGAGACAAAAGAGCAAGATGGCGAACATTGTTTAATTGAATTTATTAATTAATAGACTGTATAAAAATGTGTATAATTATAGCCTATATATGTGACAACCAGACTAATGCTAATACATAATATCAATTTACAAATTATGAACTTTAAGTAATTCAGATTATATATTTTTTTTTAATTCAAAATAGTACACATTCCATTGTTATTAAGTTGGTAAAGCCACTGGTAACTACTGGTTTCAGCATGAATGGGTCGGCTCGCCCGGGGTCGTACCACCCTCTCATAGAAAACCGACGTGAAGTAACAGTGCTTGCATTATTGCGTTTCGTTCGGTCAGTGAGAGCGCCGGTGTACCACCTACACTCTCCTCTCCCCCTCCCTTACCCCCAAACACAGGCCGGCAACGCACTTACGACTCTCCTGATGTTAACTTAACACTTAACAGCAAGTGACGCACCTGTTCGTTTGCCTGCTATGACATTAAAAAAAAGTTATCACTTCTGTAGTTATGTTTCGATTTTACGTTTAGTCAGTAACGAAAGTGACCTGATTTTTCTTCGCAACTTCACTTTGTTTTAATTCGAAAGAACAATAAACAAATTAACACTGAAAATACCACAACCTAATTCAAAAGGTACAAATGAGTACAGTCATAAATTAAGCTTCCTTTGATGAAAGAGAAAAAAAAACGTATAATAAAACCTCACGATCGCCCACATTTGAATAAAATTATTACAAAGTCATTGTACGGCGCGTGCGCATTGCTCGCTCATTTCAACAACAAAACTTTATGTTTATCATTCTATTTGACATTTTTAAACAATAACCTATATGCGTCTTTGTCCTGGACTTAAACTCAGTTTATTAAAGAAAGGGACGGCACTATTGTATGCTCGTCTTTTAAAGTTCGAAGGAATTCGAAAAATTAGCTGAATCATTCTACAATTACGTCTTTAGATTTCTGTATAAATTACAAGTACCTGTTTTAATAAATATCAATTATAGTAACAAAACTTAGAAATTTCCAACAAAACGATTATCAAATCATGAAATCTATAGGGTATTAAGAAACTTTTTTCTCATAACAAGAAGACTGGTGTAAGGGGTATTTAGGGGTGTCGAATAACATCGAAAACTTGAGACATCCAAGCCAACCTCACCTGCACGTGGTGCAACCTGCTGAATAACGAACGAGGCGAAAGCAGGGTGGTAGGAACCACCATGTATATGGCGAAAAAGCCCGTCATAGTGATTCGCTTCTACTGGTCGCGTTTCGGGATCAGCCTGTGCATATCCAGCCTTTCGAGGGCCGGCATGACAGCGGCGACCAGCGATGGATACGGTGTCACTCGGTGGTCGCCATTGTTTTTGGATTGTACTGTGCTTACCATCAGGCACAATGCAGTCATTTTGCCGTGCTACAATAAAAAAAGACTATCTACCTCCAATATATGATTTGTAGTGAAATTGTACCATTTATGATATTATGCAACGGTAGAGCCAATCCTTTTCTAGATTTAGCACTATCTTAGACCATATTAGCGTTTAAAAACAGGTGAGTTTGTAGTTAAACCTATAAAATAAAAAAAAAGTGCGTGTGTACTTATTTACACGCATTAGAAGTTATACTTTTGTGGCGTAACAAGACAAAAATCTTTTCAAAATTTCATTTGTAAGAAAGCGACACTAACAATAGAAAAAAGGTATTTAATACATTGAAAGTTTTAATACAAAGAAACAAAACGTTAACTATAGCTAACTTCAGGGTATCAGTTTTTCGTGACGGTGTGCGGGCGCATCGTTAAAATTTACTCTCATCATTTTTCCCTAACACGTCAAAAGAAGTATAACTTCAAAAACTTCTACTATTCTGTTTACAATTTATCTAATTAAAAATGGATATTCTAAGCCAATTAATCCTACCTTTAATGTAAACCGGTACAATGAAGTTGAGAGAATTGACATTGAAACAAATTTCAATATCTGTTCATGTGACGCTTCGTCTGCTTTTAATAAAAATATATAAGATATACCACATCTCGCAATACCGATTAAGATTACCGACTATAAAAACTACGTCAATCAATGGTCGCTTAAAAAAATCAACACGTTCGTAACCGAGACAAATACAATTTTGGCCTCAGCATATTTACACAATAATGACGTAATAATTTAAATCGTCCATGCTAAGCCACGACCAAATTATAAAACAGAGAGATGAACGAGTGAGCAGAAATAACAAAACGGTTTATATTCTACACGTTCCCACAGGAACGGTATGCGCTTGCGTATGGAAGAAGGCGATGTGTGGAGCTGTTATTGTTTGGTGCAATTAAATTTATATTAACAAAATAGCCGTGCCTGCTTTTTTTTCGAACTAAATACGCTACTGACCAAGCAAGGTTTTAACAACTTCACCGGACTAGTAAGGCGAGCGCTTAAGGCACTCAGCCGATTTCATTTTGACAACTAGCTCAAGGGTGCGCGGCACACCTCGGCTTTGGCTGTTGCCTGATACATGCAATTCGCGACCTCTCTGCGCTTTTTTTTTTTTTACATGGGGAAATCCTACTGGATACACCACCCTCTCGGGGGAGAGAGTGAGTTATGTCCGACTCGCACGGACTAAAACCCCATGGGTGCCTGCAATCGCCATTATGGGGGACAAGGGATGACGAAGCACTCCGCATGTCGCCCCGACGGCCGGCCCAGAAAGAAGATCCTGGGCATCCCGCTAAAGAGAGACAGCCTGGCACGCGTAGACTGTCTCCCAGACGGCCGAACCAGTGCAATGGAGAGACGGGCCCCCCGACCCATCCCCCCTTGGTCCGGCTTAAGGACGAACGTAGTAGGCGAACCTTCCGACGTCCACCCCTAAGCTACTCGCGACCTATCTGAGCTAATCTAAGCTACCGTGCCTGCGTCTGCGCACGCCTTTACTACTTAGTAGGTAATTATTCTAATCCGATGTTCTTTTGTCATTTAAATTTTTATTATTTTGAAACATATTCTTGGTATTACTATAGATTATCAACGTTGAAATAAGAAAAAAATATATCATTGACTTATGTCATGCATAGGTCTTCTACGTCGTAGTCCTAGTTAGTAGTATTTGATATAGATGTGTAATACAAATTTCAGAAATAAAAATTAAATTAGAATTTAAAGCTTCAATTAGAAACTCGATTGTGTGAAAAGTTCTATGATGATCGATTGAGTTGTTAAAGAGTGAAAGCGGAACAAACAGATAAACAAACAAATTTGTGAAGGTACTTGGTACTGAATATGTTTATAGTCAAGAGTTTAATATATCCTGTGTTGCGTTTTAAAATGATCTAATATTAGACAGTACCTCTTTCTAATTATTTCTCGTGTTACTTCTTCATAATTTCGATTTAGGAAATATAATACAAAATATGTAATTAATTTGAATTTCTTAGGTACAGATTGTTTTTGTTTCCGTTCCTTTCAATTAAAATTACTAAGAACGTAACATAAAACAAACAAATTATAAATTTAAATTAATTACCAATCATCTACAGTCTACAGTGAAATAGAAATAGGTACAATACTTATGTAAGTCTTAAATGACCAACTACAATAATCAGAAAAAAAATCATAGAACTATATAGACCTACTTCACAACATTCTCTGTTCCTGTATACAACGTAGTATCTCATACCGAGCTGATATATTGGAGGTACAGTCGAATAGCCCGCGGCAGTGTCACGCCCGTCTCAGCGCCCCCTACGATGTATTTAAATATACACTCGTATTTTTTATATGTGCTAATTAAAGGGTATTATTGCGTATCCAAAAACCTATGTTATCATAAATTGTGAATTTCTTCTAAATCAAATGCTCACAATAAATAGGTACTTAAAAAGAACTTAAGTATTCAAACGATAATATTATTTTTGGCAACATAGCGATGACGTATTCTAGATAATTGTTCCATAACAGAGACGATGAAAATTGATCTTAACATCGAGATCGCGTACACAAAAAGTACACTATAGAACGAAAGAGATTTCATACAATACGAAATAATAGAAATATTGCTTAATTCACAATGATGATAATAATACAGCCCTAAAAAGGTATAAATCCTCCAAGATGATAATTATAATACTTTCTTTGAATTAATAGGTACACATTCATCATCATTACATAGTATAAAACAAAGTCCTCTGCCACGTCTGTTTGTCTGTTCGCGTTAAACTCAAAAACTACCGAGCAGATTTTATTGCGGTTTTCACCAGTAAATAGAGTGATTCACGTTTCTTCCGAGGAACGTTTAGGTACACGATTTTTCTCGGTTTTTCTTTTATTATTAGGGCGGGACAACGTCTAACGGGTCCGCTGGTAGTATATGCATATTAGTATTTTGTAAAGAAACTAGGTTTTATAGATGGTAGAGCCGCGATGAAGCGATTACTAATTGCAGCACGAATGGGTCTGCTCGTTTTCGTTCGGACAGTAAGAACGCCTGTCTCCTGTCTTCCCCACTCCCTCTTCTCCCAAATACGGGCTGGCAACGCACTTGAGTTCGTTCGAGGAACGTTTAGGTATACAATTTGTCTAGATTTTACTTTTATTATTAGGGCGGGACAACGTTTGACAGGTCCGCTGGTAGTATATATATATTTATAAAGAAACTCGGTTTTATAGAGCCGCGATAAAGCTATTACTGGTTGCAGCAAGAATGGGTCGGCCCGCCCAGGGTAGTACCACCCTCTCACAGAAACACTGGCGTGAAGTAACAGTGCTTGCATTGTTGCGTTTCGTTCGGTCAGTAAGAACGCCGGAGGCCAACTCCCCTTGCCCTCCTGTCTTCCCACTCTCTCTTCTGCCAAACACGGGCTGGCAACGCACATGCGACTCTTCTGGTGTTGCAGGTATCTATGGACGGTGGTGATCACTTAACATTAGCTGAGCCACCTGTTCGTTTGCCTGCTATTATATATTAAAAAAAACTAGCGGTACCTGCAACTCTGCACGGGTTTTTTATTCATTTGCCCATTTATATATGTAACTAGCTAGCTTTCGCTTGCGGCTTCACCTGCATTAATGTAGATATCAGCTATCCCTCGATAAGAGTGATTTCTTTGTATGTAAGGTACTGTATATCACTATCTGTACCCCGATAAAATGTATGCAAAATGTCAAGATGTTCAGTCGAATAGTTAAAAGCTGTGGAAGCTTAACAAATAAACTCGCATTTAAAATATTAGTCAGGACTATTTATTATATTGTATTACTATAGTATAATATATATTCTCAATTTTCGAATATCTGCAACACTACTACATACTGATACATTTAATTTATAACGATCAGATGTCCTAGTCCGGTGAAGCTGTTAAGACCTTGCATGGTAAATAGCGTAGTCAGTTCGAAAAAAAAAACAAAGATCAGATGTTACAAACTCTATGTGCTGCAGTGTCTATGTGCTTTATGTATATGTAGTATATATCTGCTCTATGTGCCAGATATAGTGAAATGGATGGCTGGCGTAAAAGTCTTATCAATAAAAACATACGTGTTTCGGTCAAACAATTTACGAGTTTATGGACGTCAGATATAGTAACATTTCTTTTTACACATCATATTAAATAGTATGAAATCGTCAGTACACTGCTAATTATTGAAGTGAAAGTTCTAGTGCGACTTCCAACAAGGTTGCGTTAAACGTTTAACGCTAAGGGGGAATAGAAATAGACGGAGCGAGAGTGAATGCGTGGCACTCGAACGCATGCGCGTAGTATACCTGTTACAGGCCTTTTTTCTTTTTTTTTATTAACGTGGGGAAATCCCTTATGGATACACCACCCTCTCGGGGGAGAGAGTGGGTTATGTCCGGTTCGCACGGACTAAAACCCCACGGTGTACCGTCCGACCCTGTTACAGGCCAGCGCGAGCGTTAGCAACGAGTAACGTCCAATATTCCTTGATGCAGTATTTGCAAGAAATATTGAAAAAATAGAACTCGAACATTTCGTATCTTACTTTATTTATCGAAAATCACTCGAAAATGATAATTAAGAGATGCGATCAATTATGAATTGTAAGTTAATAAAGTTTATCTTAAAGAAACAATATGATTTCACTAAAAATCAATTTCTACTCCTTCCTATTTTCATTTCCACATTACGAAGTTTCACTTTTCCGTGGTCTCCACGCAATATCTAATTTTTCATATAAGAATCTATAGAAGATGCATAAAAACTCAAAGCTTAATAAATTAACTCCATCGATAGAATTATAACTAATAGAAGACATTATTTAAGCAATCATTAATTAAAATGAGAATATGTAACTCGGTATATTCTCAGAAATTCTTTTTTTAAATAAAAAATGAAGCCTCTATTCTTCAAGACTCAGTATAATATATACCCACTATATAAGCCTAATTGAGCTTACGTCCCACAAGCCCGACAAACCACAGTAAAAGTTCCCGTGTAAATACAAATCGCCTCCGGATAGGGCGGGGTTCATCCATACACGGTAGCTCTGTAAATAAGCCCACACATGCTTCTATATGCATGCACATATGTGTGAATGCCGGCTACTGGTTTACGCAGCGGCCAATCATTGACTGTAGGTAATATTTTTAATAGAAATTGATTCTACTATTCTTAATCACATTTAATATATTATTCTTAAGTAGTTTAGAATTATTGTCCCAAAAGATTACTATAATTTAAATTGATATTTTATAATAGCCTTTTGACACCAATACCCGCTTGACGTGACGCTTAAATTCGCAATCCGGCAAATCGGTAATATTCTTTGGGACTTTGTTGTAAAATCTAACACTATTTCCCAAAAGCTATTAACGGTTTCACTAAGTCTAAAACATCATCATCATTACATAGTATAAAACAAAGTCCTCTACCGCGTTTGTCTGTCTGTTCGCGTTAAACTCAAACACTACCGAGCGGATTTTCTTGCGGTTTTCACCGGTAAATAGAGTTCGTTCGAGGAACGTTTAGGTATACAATTTGTCTAGATTTTACTTTTATTATTAGGGCGGGACAACGTTTGACAGGTCCGCTGGTAGTATATATATATTTATAAAGAAACTCGGTTTTATAGAGCCGCGATAAAGCTATTACTGGTTGCAGCAAGAATGGGTCGGCCCGCCCAGGGTAGTACCACCCTCTCACAGAAACACTGGCGTGAAGTAACAGTGCTTGCATTGTTGCGTTTCGTTCGGTCAGTAAGAACGCCGGAGGCCAACTCCCCTTGCCCTCCTGTCTTCCCACTCTCTCTTCTGCCAAACACGGGCTGGCAACGCACATGCGACTCTTCTGGTGTTGCAGGTATCTATGGACGGTGGTGATCACTTAACATTAGCTGAGCCACCTGTTCGTTTGCCTGCTATTATATATTAAAAAAAACTAGCGGTACCTGCAACTCTGCACGGGTTTTTTATTCATTTGCCCATTTATATATGTAACTAGCTAGCTTTCGCTTGCGGCTTCACCTGCATTAATGTAGATATCAGCTATCCCTCGATAAGAGTGATTTTTTGTATGTAAGGTACTGTATATCATTATCTGTACCCCGATAAAATGTATGCAAAATATCAAGATGTTCAGTCGAATAGTTAAAAGTTGTGGAAGCTTAACAAATAAACTCGCATTTAAAATATTAGTGAGGACTATTTATTATATTGTATTACTATAGTATATTATATATTCTCAATTTTCGAATATCTGCAACACTACTACATACTGATACATTTAATTTATAACGATCAGATGTCCTAGTCCGGTGAAGCTGTTGAAGACCTTGCTTGGTAAATAGCGTAGTCAGTTCGAAAAAAAAAAGATCAGATGTTACAAACTCTATGTGCTGCAATGTCTATGTATATGTAGTATATATATGCTCTATGTGCCAGATATAGTGAAATGAATGGCGGAAAAGTCTTATCAATAAAAACATACGTGTTTCGGTCAAACAATTTACGAGTTTATGGACGTCAGATATAGTAACATTTCTTTTTACACATCATATTAAATAGTATGAAATCGTCAGTACACTGCTAATTATTGAAGTGAAAGTTCTAGTGCGACTTCCAACAAGGTTGCGTTAAACGTTTAACGCTAAGGGGGAATAGAAATAGACGGAGCGAGAGTGAATGCGTGGCACTCGAACGCATGCGCGTAGTATACCTGTTACAGGCCTTTTTTCTTTTTTTTTATTAACGTGGGGAAATCCCTTATGGATACACCACCCTCTCGGGGGAGAGAGTGGGTTATGTCCGGTTCGCACGGACTAAAACCCCACGGTGTACCGTCCGACCCTGTTACAGGCCAGCGCGAGCGTTAGCAACGAGTAACGTCCAATATTCCTTGATGCAGTATTTGCAAGAAATATTGAAAAAATAGAACTCGAACATTTCGTATCTTACTTTATTTATCGAAAATCACTCGAAAATGATAATTAAGAGATGCGATCAATTATGAATTGTAAGTTAATAAAGTTTATCTTAAAGAAACAATATGATTTCACTAAAAATCAATTTCTACTCCTTCCTATTTTCATTTCCACATTACGAAGTTTCACTTTTTCCGTGGTCTCCACGCAATATCTAATTTTTCATATAAGAATCTATAGAAGATGCATAAAAACTCAAAGCTTAATAAATTAACTCCATCGATAGAATTATAACTAATAGAAGACATTATTTAAGCAATCATTAATTAAAATGAGAATATGTAACTCGGTATATTCTCAGAAATTCTTTTTTTAAATAAAAAATGAAGCCTCTATTCTTCAAGACTCAGTATAATATATACCCACTATATAAGCCTAATTGAGCTTACGTCCCACAAGCCCGACAAACCACAGTAAAAGTTCCCGTGTAAATACAAATCGCCTCCGGATAGGGCGGGGTTCATCCATACACGGTAGCTCTGTAAATAAGCCCACACATGCTTCTATATGCATGCACATATGTGTGAATGCCGGCTACTGGTTTACGCAGCGGCCAATCATTGACTGTAGGTAATATTTTTAATAGAAATTGATTCTACTATTCTTAATCACATTTAATATATTATTCTTAAGTAGTTTAGAATTATTGTCCCAAAAGATTACTATAATTTAAATTGATATTTTAATGGTAGTAGTGTATTCTTGACCATCAAAGGCAGAGAATCTATGCAATCTATGTCTATTTCCTGCTTAATTTTTAATGCTCACAAAATATATATATACAAATTAGTTTATTTCAACTAATCACCATTCAACTAGTTTCCAGATTATTAACAGATACATCAATAAATGAATTTGTATTTTTATACATCATTCATTTATAATTTGATTGGCTGTCGTCTGAGGGATTTGCCTCTTCGAATGTTAATGAAGACATTAGGACCTGCATAATATTAAAATTTACATATAACGATGACTTTGAACTACGTAGTTGCATAGATTATGGTAAAGAAGAACTACAAGCATGCATGTATAATGTAATACCAATACAATAATTACGAACGGGAATAATTTCTATTTGAATATACTTTAGTGGGGTACCGAATTGTTTGGAAATTATGTTATCAATTTATTACTTCATACTTTTTACAACCTTACTAATTTTATATTATGTTTCTTTGTTACGCTTAAACTTCTTAACTAATTAACCGATTATTAGGAATTTTTGCATACACATCGTCTGCGTTACAGTAAAGTATATAAGGTACCTTTCGTCCAGAAATACCTGATTCCTAATAAACTATAGAGTTTATTGAGAGAATTATTATTAGAGATTAATTAATGTAGATTAATTTGAGCAAAACTATGAGTAAACGTTAGTTATTTATAAAGAGTAAATATATAACTCGCTAAGAAGCGAACGAAGTTAATATTAAAGTAAATTATCACAAAAAGCCGCCTCCCCTGCTCTAATCAATTCGATCCACATACAGTCTTGAATGCACATTGAAAAACAAAATGATCCGGCTACCGTGCACCAATCACGGGGCAGGCCGTCCCCCACGCGTAATACGGCAGCGAATTGTCGAACCGCGTTCAAAAAACTGTTATTCAATTTTTATTTACCACAGATGCGCGTGAGCGAACCGCGTAGGTGGGACTTTCTATCGCCCGCGGCGTTTTTCTCGTGGGATGCAAACGGGCCTTTACAAACTTTAACATGGGATTTTATTAACATTGATTTTTAGTTTTACATCTGATAGAGATTGCGTAATGGCAGTAAAAAGAGTTATACCCACGTATGTATTCAAAAACGCCTGCGTAATTCTATTGTAAAGTTGTAAGTCTAGTTGAATCAAATCTACGTGCTTAAAATTCAGAAGATAGCATAAAAAGATCAATTTAAATTTGGCTTTGTAGAGGTAATGTTGTTATTATTTTATTAATTGGTAGCCGACATATGCAATAACGTCTGCGTTGTTTATTATCAAATAATATATTTAATGTATAGAAAAAAAACATAAATAAATTTGAAAGGAAGCATACACTTTGCTTCTTCGTAGTTTCTTACTTTATGTTAAGTGCCTCAAGTCTCAATTAAGTGTATTTATATTAAATATCAAGTGTCGAAGAAATAAAACTAAAAAAAAGGTCAGATAAAATTTTCAAAAATTACCGAAATGTGTTCTGTTGTCGATTCTAAAGAGTGTTTCTCAAATATCTTTAATGTACACATTCCATTTAGATCAAATGCGATATGATAATAACTTCATACGTATATGTGCACTTGTAATTTATGTATTTCCGTGTCACCTTTAGAATTTACATTTCACGTTGTTATAAGTAGTAGGTATTATAATAAATAAAGAGATAATATAATTAAAGTTTCTTTCCTCTTAACGTCCAAGAGTTTGATCCAACTAAACCGCAAATAAAAATCTTAAACAAACATCTGTCAAACACTCGAAGTACGAACAAAGAAGTTAAATAGCCGAGACTTCTTAAACACACGTCGCAAAAACGGCAGGTAGTCACATCAATTGTGGCGCTTACCTAAGAATGGCCAGCGGATATTTGTACACCGTTTGTTATTGCCAAATAGCGCCGGTGTGAACTGGGTTTTACAAACAAATGAAACTCAATGGACGCGGGTGACTTGTGAATGGATACGTGCTTTGCATCAGACATGCCGTATCCTTAGTAGAAGTGTTTATTAAAAATATTTCACAACTAACTTTTGGTCGCGGCTTTGCTTCGTTAAATATAAAATTGACCTATTCCTTGGCACCAGTACTTAGACTATGTCTTTTTGGATACCCCTGACAATTTATGGTTAAGTGTAGTTAAGGCTTGAAAGCGTAACGAATAATAAACAAACTAATATTCATATTCATAATATTAGTTATTGAAAAATGTTTTGTTAATAATTTTCATTATTAGATATTCCAATTAGTGTCCTACATTGAAAAGTTGTATTCGCATAGTCAAAATATAATGAATCTAATGATCAAAACCATATAAAATTCTTCACAATTATTCTTTTAATAAGGAATACTTAGTCTTGTCTTAATAACAATTGCTTCCAAAAATACAAAAGTTTACTAAAACTTCATAGTAATCGGTTAAGAAAAGCCTTCTTTACGTACAGTTATATTAAACGTAATAATTATAAAGATTAAAACTTATAAGTAACAATAAAAGTACCTATACTTATCGAAGTACATACATAGTACAATAAAATACAATGCTATCAGATCGTCGGGAAATCGTCAAAGCACCGTGAAAGGCTTCAACGAAGCCATAATTGCCGTGTGCAAATAGATGATAAAGTATAGATACCTCGCCCACTTGAGTCATTTATCAACCGATTACACTACAAAGGGAACATTACATACCTACAACACCAGAAAAGTTTAAGATTTGTTGTTTATAACGCACACAAACAACACTCACAATTTAAGATTACTTTCAATACTATTTACAATTCAATACATGTACAATTCATTTCTTTGAGGCTCGATCAAGTCAAAACTACTCAACGTATCAAAATAGTACTAGGACTATTCGATGCGGAATTTCTCGTAGATAGTTCTAGAATAATTTGGATTCCATTGCTTTATTGCTTTTTTCCAGAAAAGTTTAAGATTTGTTGTTTATAACGCACACAAACAACACTCACAATTTAAGATTACTTTCAATACAATTTAATAAACTGTAAAATGTGTACATATTATGAATTTATGTAGAATTCATTTCTTTGGAGCTCAATCAAGTCAAAATTACTTAACGTATCGAAATAGTACTAGGACTATTCGATGCGGAATTTCTCGTAGATAGTTCTAGAATAATTTGGATTCCATTGCTTTATTGCTTTTTTTAAATTAAAACTATATTAAATGCGCAATGAAGCGAACGGGTATCAACTAATCCTCTTGTAGTATATAGAAATCGATGTTCAGTATATATAAGATAAACAAAAGGTTTTCGTAGTAAACTTTCGATATATCTACCTATTATTTATTATTTTCATTACATTACATTAATTATTTTCGTTTTTCAATTTTAAAGATACTATGATTGTAATATTTTGAGACAAATATCTATTTAGAGAATATTTTTTTTTTTTAGAAAACGCGATGAATTAAATGTGATAAGCGACTTTGTTTGTTGGCCCTTGAAACGTCGAGCTCTGTATTTGTTAATATTTAACACATCCCGAGAAATTCGTTTATCTATTGTTGCCCCAGATTACTAACAGATAAGCTTAGCCGAAACTCGACCAACCTTTGTGTTATTATCTCGTACAAATAAAAGTTTCCTGTTGTTGCGTTAGTGTATTCTGTTGATGACACGTTATGTGTTAAAAGGTATTTTATTTACAAATCCGTCAGTTGTTACATGTAATAGTTACAATTTGTTAAATGGATCTTTTATATATTTTAAATGATGAAGCATGTGACCACAATCTTACAAATGATAACGTAGTTTTTTTTAATAACATAACTGGCAAACGAACATGTCCATAGACACTAACAACACCAGGGAATTTTAATACTATGAATAAGTCCATGAATTTAAAATGTAACATGAAGTCTATTAAGATTCAGATCTGGACAGGGAATATCTTTAATGTTCTCTCAAATAGATGATAAAGTATAGATACCTCGCCCACTTGAGTCATTTATCAACCGATTACACTACAAAGGGAACATTACATACCTACAACATCAGAAAAGTTTAAGATTTGTTGTTTATAACACACACAAACAACACTCACAATTTAAGATTACTTTCAATACTATTTACAATTCAATACATGTACAATTCATTTCTTTGAGGCTCGATCAAGTCAAAACTACTCAACGTATCAAAATAGTACTAGGACTATTCGATGCGGAATTTCTCGTAGATAGTTCTAGAATAATTTGGATTCCATTGCTTTATTGCTTTTTTTTAATTAAAACTATATTAAATGCTCAATGAAGCGAACGGGTATCAACTAATCCTCTTGTAGTATATAGAAATCGATGTTCAGTATATATAAGATAAACAAAAGGTTTTCGTAGTAAACTTTCGATATATCTACCTATTATTTATTATTTTCATTACAGTACATTAATTACTTTCGTTTTTCAATTTTAAAGATACTATGATTGTAATATTTTGAGACAAATATCTATTTAGAGAATATTTTTTTTTTTTTTTAGAAAACGCGAGGAATTAAATGTGATAAGCGACTTTGTTTGTTGGCCCTTGAAACGTCGAGCTCTGTATTTGTTAATATTTAACACATCCCGAGAAATTCGTTTATCTATTGTTGCCCCAGATTACTAACAGATAAGCTTAGCCGAAACTCGACCAACCTTTGTGTTATTATCTCGTACAAATAAAAGTTTCCTGTTGTTGCGTTAGTGTATTCTGTTGATGACACGTTATGTGTTAAAAGGTATTTTATTTACAAATCCGTCAGTTGTTACATGTAATAGTTACAATTTGTTAAATGGATCTTTTATATATTTTAAATGATGAAGCATGTGACCACAATCTTACAAATGATAACGTAGTTTTTTTTAATAACATAACTGGCAAACGAACATGTCCATAGACACTAACAACACCAGGGAAGTCGAAAGTGCGTTGCCAGTCTGTGTTTGGGGGAAAGGGAGGGGGGGGAGAAGAGAGGAGGTGGGTCTACGGCGCTCTCACTGACCTAACGAAACGCAACAATGCAAGCACTTTTACTTCATGTAGGTTCTCTATGAGAGAGTGGTATTACCCCGGGCGAGCCGACCCATTCGAGTTGAAACCAATAATAGCTTCAGCGTGGCTCTACCACCTATATAGACTACTACAATACTACATAGTAGTATAAGACGATGCCGCAATAAACCGATATAGAGACTAGCGCTGATCTGCAGCTTCGAAGAGACACATGTTGGACGACAAGTTTCAACTTGAAAGAAGTTAATAGCGAGACGAAGATACGAGAAAGCACTTTTTTAAATACTTTAGAGGCTCTAAACCTAGAGAGGACTATTTTTCAAGTGCAGCTGACAGAACACACCGACAGGTTTCAACTTGAGGGTAGTAACTAGCAACGAAGTTTCAGGAATTCGGTATCTTAACTCTACCCTCCCAATACATTCCTGATAATTTAATGTATGTCCGTAAAAACTCTGAAAATCTGCATTTTGTAAAGGACCGGCATGATCTAAATACTAGAAACTGTAACAAACTGGTCGTCCCATGTTTCAGACTTAGCAAAACCAGTAATAGTTTCTTAGGTAATAGTGTTAGGTTTTACAATAAAGTCCCAAAACATATTACCGATTTGCCGGACTGTAAATTTAAGCACCATGTCAAGCGGGTTTTAGTGTCGAAAGGCTACTATAGAGTGGATCAATACGTGAACGATGGTGACGTCTGGAATTGACTCCTCTCTGTGCATCCACTAAAAAAGGTATTGTAACGTATAATGTATTTGAAATAATATATATATATATGTATCCGATCGAGTTTCTTGCCGGTTCTTCTCGGTAACTGGGTTGTTTTCCGAACCGGTGGTAGTTTTGACGTTCATAAACGCCTTATTAGGGCCTAAACTGAATAAAATATTTTTGATTTGATTTGATTTCTATGAGTAAACGTTAGTTATTTATAAAGAGTAAATATATAACTCGCTAAGAAGCGAACGAAGTTAATATTAAAGTAAATTATCACAAAAAGCCGCCTCCCCTGCTCTAATCAATTCGATCCACATACAGTCTTGAATGCACATTGAAAAACAAAATGATCCGGCTACCGTGCACCAATCACGGGGCAGGCCGTCCCCCACGCGTAATACGGCAGCGAATTGTCGAACCGCGTTCAAAAAACTGTTATTCAATTTTTATTTACCACAGATGCGCGTGAGCGAACCGCGTAGGTGGGACTTTCTATCGCCCGCGGCGTTTTTCTCGTGGGATGCAAACGGGCCTTTACAAACTTTAACATGGGATTTTATTAACATTGATTTTTAGTTTTACATCTGATAGAGATTGCGTAATGGCAGTAAAAAGAGTTATACCCACGTATGTATTCAAAAACGCCTGCGTAATTCTATTGTAAAGTTGTAAGTCTAGTTGAATCAAATCTGCGTGCTTAAAATTTATAAAAAAGATCAATTTAAATTTGGCTTTGTAGAGGTAATGTTGTTATTATTTTATTAATTGGTAGCCGACATATGCAATAACGTCTGCGTTGTTTATTATCAAATAATATATTTCATGTAGAGATGAAAAACATAAATAAATTTGAAAGGAAGCATACACTTTGCTTCTTCGTAGTTTCTTACTTTATGTTAAGTGCCTCAAGTCTCAATTAAGTGTATTTATATTAAATATCAAGTGTCGAAGAAATAAAACTAAAAAAACGGTCAGATAAAATTTTCAAAAATTATCGAAATGTGTTCTGTCGTTAATTCTAAAGAGTGTTTCTCAAATATCTTTAATGTACACATTCCATTTAGATCAAATGCGATATGATAATAACTTCATACGTATATGTGCACTTGTAATTTATGTATTTCCGTGTCACCTTTAGAATTTACATTTCACGTTGTTATAAGTAGTAGGTATTATAATAAATAAAGAGATAATATAATTAAAGTTTCTTTCCTCTTGACGTCCAAGAGTTTGATCCAACTAAACCGCAAATAAAAATCTTAAACAAACATCTGTCAAACACTCGAAGTACGAACAAAGAAGTTAAATAGCCGAGACTTCCTAAACACACGTCGCAAAAACGGCAGGTAGTCACATCAATTGTGGCGCTTACCTAAGAATGGCCAGCGGATATTTGTACACCGTTTGTTATTGCCAAATAGCGCCGGTGTGAACTGGGTTTTACAAACAAATGAAACTCAATGGACGCGGGTGACTTGTGAATGGATACGTGCTTTGCATCAGACATGCCGTATCCTTAGTAGAAGTGTTTATTAAAAATATTTCACAACTAACTTTTGGTCGCGGCTTTGCTTCGTTAAATATAAAATTGACCTATTCCTTGGCACCAGTACTTAGACTATGTCTTTTTGGATACCCCTGACAATTTATGGTTAAGTGTAGTTAAGGCTTGAAAGCGTAACGAATAATAAACAAACTAATATTCATATTCATAATATTAGTTATTGAAAAATGTTTTGTTAATAATTTTCATTATTAGATATTCCAATTAGTGTCCTACATTGAAAAGTTGTATTCGCATAGTCAAAATATAATGAATCTAATGATCAAAACCATATAAAATTCTTCACAATTATTCTTTTAATAAGGAATACTTAGTCTTGTCTTAATAACAATTGCTTCCAAAAATACAAAAGTTTACTAAAACTTCATAGTAATCGGTTAAGAAAAGCCTTCTTTACGTACAGTTATATTAAACGTAATAATTATAAAGATTAAAACTTATAAGTAACAATAAAAGTACCTATAGTTATCGAAGTACATACATAGTACAATAAAATACAATGCTATCAGATCGTCGGGAAATCGTCAAAGCACCGTGAAAGGCTTCAACGAAGCCATAATTGCCGTGTGCAAATAGATGATAAAGTATAGATACCTCGCCCACTTGAGTCATTTATCAACCGATTACACTACAAAGGGAACATTACATACCTACAACACCAGAAAAGTTTAAGATTTGTTGTTTATAACGCACACAAACAACACTCACAATTTAAGATTACTTTCAATACAATTTAATAAACTGTAAAATGTGTACATATTATGAATTTATGTAGAATTCATTTCTTTGGAGCTCAATCAAGTCAAAATTACTTAACGTATCGAAATAGTACTAGGACTATTCGATGCGGAATTTCTCGTAGATAGTTCTAGAATAATTTGGATTCCATTGCTTTATTGCTTTTTTTAAATTAAAACTATATTAAATGCTCAATGAAGCGAACGGGTATCAACTAATCCTCTTGTAGTATATAGAAATCGATGTTCAGTATATATAAGATAAACAAAAGGTTTTCGTAGTAAACTTTCGATATATCTACCTATTATTTATTATTTTCATTACAGTACATTAATTACTTTCGTTTTTCAATTTTAAAGATACTATGATTGTAATATTTTGAGACAAATATCTATTTAGAGAATATTTTTTTTTTTTTTTAGAAAACGCGAGGAATTAAATGTGATAAGCGACTTTGTTTGTTGGCCCTTGAAACGTCGAGCTCTGTATTTGTTAATATTTAACACATCCCGAGAAATTCGTTTATCTATTGTTGCCCCAGATTACTAACAGAATATTTTTTTTTTTTTTTAGAAAACGCGAGGAATTAAATGTGATAAGCGACTTTGTTTGTTGGCCCTTGAAACGTCGAGCTCTGTATTTGTTAATATTTAACACATCCCGAGAAATTCGTTTATCTATTGTTGCCCCAGATTACTAACAGATAAGCTTAGCCGAAACTCGACCAACCTTTGTGTTATTATCTCGTACAAATAAAAGTTTCCTGTTGTTGCGTTAGTGTATTCTGTTGATGACATGTCGGGTGTTAAATGTAATAGTTACAATTTGTTAAATTGACCATTTATATATTTTAAATGATGCAGCATGTGACCACAATATTACAAATGATAACGTAGTTTTTTTAATATCATAACTGGCAAACGAATATATCCATAGACACTAACAACACCAGGGAAGTCGAAAGTGCGTTGCCAGTCTGTGTTTGGGGGAAAGGGAGGGGGGGGAGAAGAGAGGAGGTGGGTCTACGGCGCTCTCACTGACCTAACGAAACGCAACAATGCAAGCACTTTTACTTCATGTAGGTTCTCTATGAGAGAGTGGTATTACCCCGGGCGAGCCGACCCATTCGAGTTGAAACCAATAATAGCTTCAGCGTGGCTCTACCACCTATATAGACTACTACAATACTACATAGTAGTATAAGACGATGCCGCAATAAACCGATATAGAGACTAGCGCTGATCTGCAGCTTCGAAGAGACACATGTTGGACGACAAGTTTCAACTTGAAAGAAGTTAATAGCGAGACGAAGATACGAGAAAGCACTTTTTTAAATACTTTAGAGGCTCTAAACCTAGAGAGGACTATTTTTCAAGTGCAGCTGACAGAACACACCGACAGGTTTCAACTTGAGGGTAGTAACTAGACTAGTACTACATTCTACATTGCTGTATGAGACGATGCCGCAATAAATCGATATAGAGACTAGTACTGATGTGCAGCTACGAAGACACACATGTTAGACGATAAGTTTTCAACTTGAATGAAGTTGGTAGCGAGACGAAGATACGAGAAAGCACTTTTTTAAATACTTTAGAGGCTCTAAACCTAGAGAGGACTATTTTTCAAGTGCAGCTGACAGAACACACCGACAGGTTTCAACTTGAGGGTAGTAACTAGCAACGAAGTTTCAGGAATTCGGTATCTTAACTCTACCCTCCCAATACATTCCTGATAATTGAATGTATGTCCGTAAAAACTCTGAAAACCTGCATTTTGTAAAAGACCGGCATGATCTAAATACTAGAAACTGTAACAAACTGGTCGTCCCATGTTTCAGACTTAGCAAAACCAGTAATAGTTTCTTAGGCAATAGTGTTAGGTTTTACAATAAAGTTCCGAAACATATTACCAATTTGCCAGACTGTAAATTTAAGCACCATGTCAAGCGGGTTTTCGTGTCGAAAGCTACTATAGAGTGGATCAATACGTGAACGATGGTGACGTCTGGAATTGACTCCTCTCTGTGCATCCACTAAAAACGGTATTGTAA
The DNA here is from genome assembly GCA_015888305.1 of Antheraea pernyi. Taxonomy (NCBI): domain Eukaryota; kingdom Metazoa; phylum Arthropoda; class Insecta; order Lepidoptera; family Saturniidae; genus Antheraea; species Antheraea pernyi. The sequence continues at coordinate 88,738 of MU159767.1, forward strand.
CGTATAATGTATTTGAAATAATATATATATATGTATCCGATCGAGTTTCTTGCCGGTTCTTCTCGGTGACTGGGTTGTTTTCCAAACCGGTGGTAGTTTTGACGTTCATAAGCGCCTTATTAGGGCCTAAACTGAATAAAGTATTTTTGATTTGATTTGATTCAAGGCAGCCTTAGAAAAAGTCTCACCACCAAGCTATGGTTTCATCGCGATATTTCCTTCACCCAAAAGCTCTTGTATATTCGCAAGGATTCCAACCTATTTAGTTTGTCGCGGTTTCTAAACACAATACTATGGACCCCTCGTTATCTAAAGTATAATGTGATGTAGTTATAGGAATATAATTATTCAAACAAAATAAGAAATTATCTGATCCGATCAATGCTTTTTTATACTTTATAAATTTTAGAGTTTGGCCAAAATAACACCTTATCTTAAATTACGATAGGGTTTCAAATGGTAAACACACAGGAATTTCCTCTTAAGTACAGCTGCCGGATGACACCTATAGGTGTTTGGTGAAAGATTGTCCAATTGAAAATCTAAAACACTTAATTTAGGCACTGAGAAGGCGCTTATGAACATCAAAACTACCGTCAGTTCGGAAAACAACTTAGATATAGTGAACAAGCGGCAAGAAACACGATCTGGTTTATCTTTTCATCATACATATTTTATGCAAGCATAGATATCTAGAGGTGGTAGAGCCATGCTGAAACTATTACTGATTTCAGCATGAATGGGTCGGCTCGCTCGAGGTAGTACCACCCTCTCGCAGAAAACCGACGTGAAATAACAGTGCTTGCATTGTTGCGTTTCGTTTGGTCTGCGAGAGCGCCGGATAACCCACCTCCCCTCCCCTCCCTTCTTCCCCACTCCCCCTCCCCCAAACACATGCCGGCAACGCACTTGCGACTCCCTTCGTGTTCAAAATGTTTATCGACGGTGGTGATCACTTTGGAACTTTGTTACAAAGCCTAACACTATAATCTAAAAAAACTGTTACTGGTCCTAGTGATCCTGAAACATGGAATGACCAATTTGACATCGCTTCGAGTAACTATGAGAGAACGCGGTGCATTTAATACGAAAGTACCCAAACTTTTTTAAAGCAAGTATTCAATACGAATTTAACTTTTTTGTATTAACACCGTATATCTTCGCCTACCTACGCAAATGTATATAATAAATACAGTTAAAAGACTACTTACTAATGAATAGGTAATTATGTAAGGAGATAATTAATGTATCCAGAATATACCTATCTGTAATGACAGACATATTTACAATACACTGATTATCTCAAGTGTTTTAAATTACCTAACTCATAAGGGAATGCAAATATGGTATTGATTTATACTTAATAGAAAAAAGTAATAAGTATTTCTAATAATAAACGTAATTTAAGTACGATGTGAAATTAAGTGTTAAATTTATAAAGAAAAAAAAAGAAATATTAGTAGTTATAACAATCGACCTATTTCGAAACTGTTTTCCTAAAACCATATTATGCAAAGATTCTTCGAAAAACCATAATAATTATCTAATATTAAGTGAAAATGTCAATCGATTAATTCAATGGATAATTGAACTTAGTCCCGTGTAATGTTTATCATTGCAATAATCATAAACTTATTAATATAACAAAATTTCTAACACGATTTAATTAAAAAAATAACGGATATTAATTCTAACTAACTATATGTGAAAGTGGATTTGTTTATTTGTAACATTCTCATGCTTTAGCTACTGAACCATTTATCATCATCAAATTTTGCATATAAATTCTCAGGAGTACAGAGCAGTACATGAGCTACTTCTCATCCAGAAGAATAGTGTTCCCGTAAGGTAGATCAATTTACAAATTCCCTATCTGTCCCACTGAATTTTATAGTAAATCATTTGCGGTTCAAGCTGTACGCACGCCTATAGAACGCACTCCCTTCTGATATTAGGCAAGCAAGATCCAAGAAAATATCTCAAAATCAAAATACTCTTTATTCAATTTAGGCCCTGAGAAGGCACTTATGAACGTCAAAGCTACCACCGGTTCGGAAAACAACCCAGTCATCGAGAAGAACCGGCAAGAAACTATATCTGGTTTATCCTTTCATAATACATATCATATTTATTTTTATTATTCTCCACCGGCATTACCTCTCGCTGTCGTAATGGAATTATTTTATTGCGTCATTTATTTTTTCACTTTTATCTATAGTTTTGTAATTCTTTTTGTCTATTTATATTCCCACCCGGTTTTATTAAAAGTAAAATGCCGCCTTAGGTTTTCCTGGAAGAGATCGCTCTAAGCGATAAGGCCGCCTTGTACACATATTATAAACTGATGTCTAATTTTGTATATTTTCAACGTGTATACTATAAAGAGTTTTTATTATTATTATCAATTTACATTAATCCGGGCGAAACCGCGAACAGAAAAAACTAGTAAAAAATTATTCCTATAGAATCGTGTTTTTGCTATACTGTATCTGAAGTAAAATAGTGCGATTTATTAACCACTGGCTTCTGCACGCGACTTAGTCCTTAGGAAATGGAAACTTACTTTGGGATAGCACTAACACGCAGCGGACGCTCTCAAATGGTAACAATACCCGATTTTGAAACATTCTTAATTGGTGCTCCGCTCCTATTGGTCTTATCGTGATGATGTAAAGCCTATAGCCTTCCTTGATAAATGGGTTATACACCTATAACCTATCAACCTAAAGAATTCAGTAAATTCAAACAAATCGAACCAGTAATTCCATATATTACCTACCCCTATAACATCACAAACATTACCTCTTTATAATATTAGTATAGACAAAATCTGGTATAGAAATATTATGATAATTAGAGGCTCTTCTGTCACGTAACTCATAGCATTATTACTATTTAATTATATTGAACACCTCTTTCTAACATTTGTTTGAAAATTGAAATTTAATATCTAGAAGTTTAATCAACAATCAAACCAATAAAGTATTTATTTCGAATGAATATTATGCAAATCGGCACTGCCGTTCATCACGCCGAGAACGAACTAAGTTCGGCGAAGTTAAAAGCGGATAGTGAGGATATGTGGGCGCCCCACTGTGAGTCCTTCGCGTCCAGTAACGCTATATAAAAACGATATTAAAAAATATTCCAATGGACATAATATTAAACAGCGCGCCGTGCTGTGTCATTTTATTGTTTTCCGCGCGACTCGTATAATGTATGAAAGTGAAGCTGTAACGAATCGACACGTTGAGAGGTTTTATTATACAGAGAAGTATTTGAAATTTTTACTAATACATCTAGAGACTTAAAAATAATTGCAGAACGTCAGTAACATTCCGAATAAAGAGTTAAATAACATACATAGTGACCGAAAACCGATTTTGCAAGTATATATATCTCTCTTTCTTGGGATCCTATGCCCCCAAACTGTCGGGGCAGAGGGCAGACACAATGCTTCTCCATCTCGATCTGTCGATGGCTTGACGCTTCACCTCACTCCAAGCAAGCCCCATTTTCGCACACTCTGCAAGCACAGATCTTCGCCAGGTTTGTCTAGGACGACTACGTTTCCGCCTGCCTTGGGGGTTCCAGTCCAATGCCTGATTAGGGATATGGCTGTTGTCCCTTCGCAAAGTGTGGCCGATCCAGGTCCATTTTCGACGTCGCACTTGAAGGTCTATGGGATCTTCTTGGCACATTTTCCACAAATCTACATTGCTGATTGTCTCTGGCCAGAAGATTCTCAATATATGAAGTCAAGTATATATAGACGAAACAATTCTGTTAATAGAATCACTTTTGAAAGATATACTAGTAAAAATGATTTATACAATACTTTTATTCGAATATTATACAAACATGTCCCGTTTCATAGCTCTATAACTTCGTATATCAATTCAATGAATGTATAGAAAGCGAAAGTGTGTACAAAACGAGAGAAGAGAGTCTGTTTATGACATAAACTTCTAAAATTATTTATACGTTTAATATTCGTTGATATTTTATCAACATTCATTTAATATAAACGGTCGATTAAGTTATATTTTATTAACTCATTATTATTAAGAATAAAATGATATAAAAGAGACGTAAAGTTATTTACACGGTCCGATCGTTTCGTTATTTTAATTATTTTATTAACAATGTTTATTATATAAGACATAATCATTCTAAATATGCAAGATTGCCTCAATTGGCAAGTGTGCGCGGGCGGCGCGCGACTCGGATCCGCCACCGAATTACGCAGTTAGACCAGAAGCCCGCCAGGACTTGTTGTTCAGCATTAAATATTAAATTAATCAACTTATAAAATAGTATTTTGTTAAAATGTAAAAAAAACCTCCAATATTAACTTACAATTAACAAAGAAGGTCATTTACAAATTAGCATAGGTCGTTAGTGTCATAGCCAAGTGACATTAAATAACTAACGTACACGTTTATCTCCGGGCGTATATAAAATAAATGTCATATTATGCACGATTTCAAAATAAAGCAATACGGTTATAATTTTATCGACTACAGACGTTATAAGTCTTTTTATAACACTATATATTTTTTGTTAAATTGTGGCAAAAAGTCCTTCAAGGTTTTAAACCTACTGTTTAAAAAAATATATCGACTGTGAAGATATGAAATTGTATAGGCAATCATAGCTCTGTCGGGAGGCTACTTCGCGATCTCAATGCGCGAACAGGTCATGCAAGTGTATTTTAATACGCCGCAAGCAATTTTTATAAAACTTATGTGTGTACAAAGTATTACTCGATGTAATTTTTAACCTGCTTTTCATAAATAATACCTAAAAAGTGACTTTATTTTAATGATATTCCTATGTTTACTTTAAATAAATATACGTACTTTTAAGTGAACTAATTTTATAAAATACCGAAACAATATCTTAAAGATTACGAACGTGAAGTTAACACGGGCTTTAGGATGCACAATTTTTTTTAATATTTCCATTTACATATGTATTATTTTGATTAATTACTGAATATAAATTAATTCTTTTATGTATTATTATTGTATCACTCGCATATAACAACAGTTATACGGAACGTCGAAAAAATAATTACGCTTTAATTTGATTCATTGATAATAACAAAGACGTTAACAAATATTTATGCTGTTTTTTAAACAAGTAAAGAGCCGTATTAATTTATATAAAAAAATAGTACTTACAAAAAATTTTCGTCACGACTTGGATTAAAGTTTTTAATTAAAATTTGCCAGTTTTAAATTTGTTCTTATACATTTTGTTCACAATATAAGAGAGTATTTTTACTTTAACCCGGATTAAAATTACAATTTGCAATCTAATAATAGACGACAAAAAATAAGATATATTAAACGACCGTACAAATTGTTAACTGAATTATAGCCAGCACAAATCTCATGGGAACATGTCATAGGGGTGTCAAAAACTGTGTCTAATGATGCGTTTCAATACGAAACTCTCAAGATCACAAAAGCAACATATTAAAGATACCCTTGAAATATCTAAAAGCATTTTTTTGTACAACCATTCTTCTTTTATTGTTAAATAAACCATAAATCGTTATAAAATGGTCACTATCGGACAGTGAATGGTACGGTCGGTTGCATGAATTTCTTCAAAAAATCTCTTATAATGACAATATTTTAGATTTTCTTTTGTGACTCCTAGCGCCGAGAGAGGCGCTAAGGGACGATTTACATAATAATGGGCATGATTATTCAAATCATTTTTATGTTATCAACTTTGAAAGGATTGGGTATTATATATTTTAATAATCACAATATGGAATTTCATGTAATTGATCGTTGAATTAATTACATATTTGTATTGATTAGGTTTTTAACAAGATACTTAGTTTTTATTTAACTCAGGATTTAAAGCCTGTTTAAAATTATTGTGAATTAACTTTAGCAATAGGAAATTTCTACAATAAACGCTTCATTACATTATGTTTATGTTGTGTATATGATTGTATAGGAGTCAGATTATTTGTTAAAGTGTAAATACCACTTGATATAAATGTGTAAAATGATAATGAAATGCAAATGAAATGGCTGATGAATGGTTTTCTAACTCTTAAAATTAAATCTTAAAATTATATATTATAAATGATTGATATAAAAATCCCTGATATTCCTCTCTTAATTTTATTTCCAAAATTTCTAAAGGATAATTTAATATTGTGATATTGTTAATAAAAATCATAAGAATTTATTAAAATTTGACGCTGGATTTAAAATTAAGAGAGCACCTTTGGATCTAGAATTAGGACATGTATGAAGTACTCACTGTATTCGGGCGATGGGAGTCGCGACTATTGCTGATTTATGTTTATTTTAACGTATAAATTACTCGGCTGCGCGGCGGTGACTGTTGAGTTTGCAGTAAAAAACAGTAATTTATTAGTGGCGACTCCTCGTGTTCGCTCGGGCTTAACGAGTGTGTGGCGTGCGTTACGGTGGACAGAAAAAACTGGCTTGCTTGATACGTAGTTCGAGCAGCAGTGGCCTGAGGAAGAATAACCCAGGAGTCGATGGGAGCTGCCACCGCTTCCGAAAGCGTCCCGCTCCCCTCGCCCCGCCCGATACAGATCACGCATTCTACGAATACCTTTAGCCACGGCACCGGCGATCGCCTGCCATCCCTTTCACTCTTCTGGTCTGCTGTGCTGGAGGTCCACGGTCACTGTCGCGCGGGATGGCGGTCTCTAATGCAAGTTTCACAGAACGCTTCCTAAGTTCACCAAGTAAAGGTCAGACGGACTAAGCGAGCCGAGCGTCGCAGCGTGAGCGTGGAACTCAACCGCGTCGAGGTAGCTGCGCGTGCGCAAGACCGGCAGCGCCCACATGACCGACCGTTTAGCTGCGCGCGTTCCTCTTGGATATATATCTGTCACGTTTGCACTCGTGCTGTATTTTGCCTCGCTCGCTCGCGCGCGGATACGTGGAAAAATGTATCTAGTTCTGTTGGCGACGCGCAGTGCAGTAGCCAAGTTTTTTTTTTCGTTTCAATAAATTTGTGGTTGTTCGTCTCGCTTAGTCGCACGCCCGAGGCGTCGTCGAGTGAGATGGTAGATTGCCACCGGGTTACGCCTTCCACGCGTTCTCGTTATTATGTAGGTTGGCCACGTATTAGAGGCCTGTACTGGACGTGTAAGTATAAAATATAATAATGTCGTAAATATGAGAGCTGTTCGCTCCCGGTTATTTACGTTCGGCTCACGCAACGCTACTGTGTTACGCATCGCTTATTATTACTTACGTTTTACACACGCACCTTGCGAAGAGAACGTACTGCTTCAGAATTTATAAACATTTTGATAATATTTTTGCGAATTATTAAATTGTAATAGTGAAATTAAATAGTAAGTTAATGTGGTTAACCTTGAAATATTATTTTGATATCCATAAATTGTTAGATCGTTATTTCTTTTCATATACTAGGATGACATTTAATTATAAAAACGTATTTTTTATATTATATCATCTATAAATAAATATCCAAAGACAACATTTAGATAATATTAAGACATTAATTTACGTAAAAATAATATTTTTGAAGTAATCTTGTTTAACACTATCAATTATATTTCTAGCTTCATTTCTATAACCACAATATCAAGAAATATTTGTTCGGGTTTCATAATTTTTCTCGCTATGCGGAATAGACACTGATATTTTAAGTTGATTAATTGTCAACATTGTAACACAAAATACAATCTTTGTTTATAAATCTAGAAGACCTAAAATAATAGGTTACCATGGTATGGGTATGTCATGAGAAGAGATGGAAACCATGTAACTAGAAAAGTGTTGAGTATGTTTGTGGACGGATATACGAGTAGAGGAAGACCGAAAACGTATGGATGGACTGCGTGAAAAATGATATGTACGTAAAAGGTGTGAATACTGAGATGACATTTGACAGGAGAGAGTGGAAAAAGAAAACATGTTGTGCCGACCCTACTTAAGTGGGATAAGGGTAATGATGATGATGAGGACCTAAAATATTTTCTTATTGAAAAGTTATTCGTAATTTTTTTTATGTCATAGGTGGCAACCGAACATGTGGGTCACCTGATGTTAAGTGGCCACCACCGTCCATGGACACTAACAACACCAGAGGAGTCGCAAGTGCGTTGCCACCCTTTGGGGGGAAGGGTTAGGGGAGGGGAGGTGGGCCTCCGGCGCTCTCACTGACCGAACGAAACGCAACAATGCAAGCACTGTTACTTCACGTCGGTTTTCTATGAGAGGGTGGTACTACCCCGGGCGAGCCGACCCATTCATTTTAAACCAGTTTTATTTCAAATTTAGTGAAGTTATATATTATTTAATTAATAATCACATTTATGATATAATATGTACAATAGTCATAGTTGAACCGTTATTGTATTTTAAATATCCGATGACTGCTTCAGTTAACATTGAACTGCATTATCATAATTTTAAGATATTTGTTTCCAATTATTGTCAGATAACAAGCATAAAGATGTGACTGTCTTCTTAAAGTAAGCACATTATAAGCAAGACAATAATTTAAATAGACAACGCACGAGTCTACAATACAACAATGACAACAAAATAACAACTGTCACGGCTTTACGCACAATAACCGAAAACATGAAAACATATTAGGGCCGACATTGTTTTCGAAATTGGCACTCATTGTGGATATCAACGGGGGCTCGTAGCCGAAGCGGATTGTCACGAGGAATGCTCAGAATCAAAGGACGAACGGTTAACTTTTTATGGTGCATAAAAGTGTGACTGTATACTGCCTTTTGTTGGACCACACTGGTTGGATGTGCGTCGCTAATTTTCTAATTTTCGAACCTGTCATAGAGTGCTTACAATAGTGTTAATTTTTTTCGTATTAACACCGTTAGCGTAACTTTAATTATATATTTAAACTTGTAAATGTTTATAAAGTATGAATATCTTATTTATTTAACATAGTTGATAATACAAAAGCCAATAGTCCAATTAATAATGTACCTAATAACAATACTAAGAAGGAACATACTAGACTGAAAACCTAAAACGCTTTATCACATCGATACAACTTACACTATTAAAAATATTGTAAAATTAAATTATGTATTATTAAATTATTATTATTATTAAATAAACATTTTAAAAAGAAAAAAATGGAACGAGAATAAATAAAGAAGTCAAAATGAATTCATCTTTAAACAATAAAATTAACCTATGAAAAAAACAAAATTACAAATATAATCAAGATTCCTGAAGTATAATTTACTAAGTGTTGTCTAAATAGTCATAGGTATAAAATGTTTAAAAGTCCCTTTGTATTCTAAATATCGATGGTCAAATTTATCTAAGGAGATGCGCTTGACTGCGAAAAATACAAGTTATATGTATATGTCTGTGTTAATTATTACAGGAGACGGACTTAGAATAAAATAAATGTAGAAAACTTGTAATGGAATTGTTTATCTGCGTATTTACAATTAGACGGGCGACAATAGAATGATAGAATAAAATAGAATATGAAGAAAAAATCCTCTTTTGTTTTACGTTTGAATTATGAACGTAATGTTACAGCATTCATACTTCCTTTATATGAAAGGCGTATTGTTAACGGTCTGTATATCTATAGTAATATTATAAAGCTGAAGATGTAGCTTGCTTGAACGTGCTAATCTCAGGAACTACTGGTCCGATTAAAAAAGAAATTCAGCGTTAGATAGCTCATTTATCGAGGAAGGTACGAAATTGTACGAAATTCCTTACAACGTTATACTTACCGCTACGTAGTGCTACTAAAAGATAACTTTTCAATTATTGTCGTTCTTACATGTTATATACAACCTAATCTCCGACATTCACAGAATAGGAGCACCTGTAAAATTAATAACACCTAATCCTGTGCAAAGTAGTTAATTAAATGCACTTTAGTTGTAAATATAAATTATACAGCAAATCCATTTAACTAGTAAGTACGGCAATAATGAATACACTTTAATACAGGTCACGCGTTGATGTCTTTTCTTTAGAACGTGTTTGCAGAAACAGTATTTTAAACATAATTTATATTAGTTGTTTCTATAAAATGTGGTAAAAAATAATATTATTATAAATTTAAGATTATATAAATATGAGAAGGTTGAATATTTTCAATTTACCTAATACTATAGGTATGATTTAAACAATAATAATAATTTTGTAAAAATCTACAGCATGATTAAATATACAAAACATTACGATATAGAGTAGAATATTTATTACCTATACTATTGCATTAGTATGAAAATTACATATACAGTTATATCGTTATTTTAAGTACCGACCGTATATATTATTCGATAATAAGTTAATTTTAAACGGGTCGATGCAAATTAATGAGTTTATGAATTGAACAAATTTCACTTTCAAATTTTACAAACTAAATATCTCATAACTCTCCTTTGAATTCGCCGAAGTAAGGTAATTACTAACGCTTTTATTATACTCTTTTGTGTGAAACAAAGAGAATAGATAAGAGTTATTATTAAAATTGCTAATATAAAGGATTTTAATTTTGTTTATAATATTTATATATTACAAACGCTAATTTTTAAACAAAAGCTACCGGCAACAGCAAAGAGTATCTGTTAGTATAATCTTTGGACGTAGAGGCTGTCTAAAAATAATATTTTGGCTCATCATTACTCCACGGTTCGTGCTTTGTCTTTTTCGTCGGTGACGCAATTCAGACGAATGAACAATAAAAGTTTAACTGTCGACCAATTCAAAATAGACCTTACAAGCTAAGTTTTAAAACTAGTTTTTGAATAGCTCAATCGCCGACGAAAGAATTATCCGTTGACAACAGAGACATCGATTCTGTTCTTTTTTTAAATATCGATTGTAAAGAGCGTTCTCATCGCGTTGTGAGAACTTTCAAAAATGTATGTACAGCCGCGGCATATTCTTTCATCCTATTCAAAACTGCCTTTGTATCAATACGTTTGTATAGGGCCTGTTTAACACGACAGCATTTCCCGAACGACAGAGAGACGTGCCATACAAGACTTGCTACGCCTCATGACTCCGCTTTAATACTTGCATAATATCAATGGATTTTATTATAAATAACCAAATCACTAAACTTAACCCACTTTTGTTAAGTCTGAAGTGTTCTTGCGCTCATCCTTACTAATTTTATAAATGCGAATGTGCATTTGTTTCATTATTACGTTTCACTCCTCAATATATAGAGCCTGTTTAACACGACAGCATTTCCCGAACGATAGAGAGACGTGCCATACAAGACTTGCTACGCCTCGTGACTCCGCTTTAATACTTGCATAATATCAATGGATTTTATTATAAATAACCAAATCACTAAACTTAACCCACTTTTGTTAAGTTTGAAGTGTTCTTGCGCTCATCCTTACTAATTTTATAAATGCGAATGTGCGTTTGTTTCGTTATTACGTTTCACTCCTCAATTACTCAACCTATGGTCATTAAATATTGAATACACGATGTCAGGAATACAATTTTTACCTTTTGGACACGAGGTAACTTTTATCCCGAAAAAATAACTGTTTGCGAGGCATAGATCAAATCATCATTAACTAGGGCAAACCCGCGAGTAAAAGCTAATATATATATTCATAAACATCTATGTTGTGCGGGTTTTAGTGTCGGAAGGCTATTATAGAGTGGATCAATACGTGAACGACGGTGACGTATGGAATTGACTCCTCTCTGTGCATCCACTAAAAACGGTATTGTAACGTATAATGTATTCGAAATATATATATGTTAATAAGAAGTACCCGATCGAGTTTCTTGCTGGTTCTTCTCGATGACTGGGTTGTTTTCCGAACCGGTAGTAATTTTTGACGTTCATAAGCACCTTATTAGGGCCTAAACTGAATAAAGTATTTTTGATTTGATTTGTTGTACTGACACTCATATTTGATATATTGCATATAGATATAACAACTAAGTAATAAAATTATTAAAAAGTTCGAATTACTGTAAACATTTCTATCAGAACTTTTCATTTAATATTTCACATGGGACCTACAGCTTAACAAAGACATATTAATTTCCTTCACCACAAGTAAATAGTGATACTGCGTGTTCATCTTACTGCTTATTTTTACTCAAAATAATGACTTATTGTGAAATTCGAATTCATATCCTTTATAATCTGTTACTATTTACTACCGAATATACATAATTTTAATATTTTATAGGTGTTAGCGTTAGAACACAATTTCTTCTAATATTAAATGACGATGTGATCTCAGTTGGTATATACGCTAAGTTTAGAGGCGGACAGGATCTTTAGTGCAGCTGCCGGAACACATCAGCTGGTATTTGGCGATAGATTTTAATATCTCACATGGGACCTACAGATTAACAAAGACTTATTAATTTCCTTCACCACAAGTAAATAATGATACTGCGTGTTCATCTTACTGTTTCTTTTCACCAAAAATTATGACTTATAGTGAAATTCGAATTCATATCCTTTATAATCCGTTACTATTTACTACTGAATATAAATAATTTTAATAAGTCATAGGTGTTAGTTAGCGTTAGAAGACAATTTCTTCTTATGTTAAATGACGATGTGGTCTCAGATGGTATATACGAGGAGGACAGGGTCTCTGGTGCAGCTGCCGGAATACATCAGCTGGTATTTGGCGATAGATTTTAAACTTGTGGGTGGTTAGTTCTCCAGGCGGACTTAGATACATCATGCAATAACAATCCGTAAATCAATCATTATATTTACTAGAAATTTCGTAAAACATCAACTATTCGCAATTTTTAGGTGGTAGAGCCATACTGAAGCTATTACTGGTTTCAGCATGAATGGGTCGGCTCGCCCGGATTAGTACCACCACACGGTAGGGAAAATTTTGCATTACGCGTTACACGTAAGCTAGGTGTATGTATTTGTAAGTAAGTATAAAAGTTTTAATGGTGGTAGAGCCACGCTCAAACTATTACTGGTTTCAGCATGAATGGGTTGACCCGTCCGGGGTAGGTAATACCACCCTCTCATAGAAAACCGACGTGAAGTAACAGTGCTTGCATTATCGTGTTACATTCGGTCAGTGAGAGGACCACCTACCCTCCCCCATCACTCTCCCTATTCCTCCCCCTTCCTCCAAACACAGGCTGGCAACGCACTTGCGACATCCCTGGTGTTGCTAGTGTCTATAGACTGTGGTGATCGCTTAACATCAGGTGACCCACCTGCTCGTTTGCTTCTTACGATATAAAAAAGAAAAAAAGTCCACCGACTACATGAGTAGGAAACGTCCTACAGTGTAAGATTTGCACAATCATAGATTATGTATTTCCCGTGAGAATCGAACCCGAAACCATCGAAGACGAATCAGTGAAAAAGATCGCGGTCGAAGTATCTACCTACGATGACGTGAACATATAGAGAATGGCTTATTACTCATTCATTAGTCAAAACCGCACGACTATATTTTATGTACAAAACTAATAGATACAAGATAGTATGAAATCAGCGATATAAAAGTCATAGTGGCATTTACAGCTTTATTAAAATCTTACGATTTCCGATTCATTATTGATTAAGTAGTTCTCTCATCAGCATAACTATTTATACGCCAGAATCAATATTCGAATAAGTTATTCACGATTAACAAACGGATTTGTTTGATTTTCGTGTATATGTTTTATTAATACCCGTAAAATGTTAATAATGGTTGTAATCAAATATATACTTCAGAATAGAATTTACTTTTATAGGCGATTTGCATATGTTTAGTGAGTAATTACCGACTTATAACTATTACATTCTTATTTATATACTAGATGTACCTCGCTAGATGTAAATCGTATTAAAGAATTGAGGCATATAGAATCAAAGACAGCTAAGTGCCACAAGTTCTAAAAATGAACTGAGTATGGAGCCATCTAGTCTTATTGGTTGCAAATCACCATTTAATTCCTACAAAAAATAAAATACAGCAAAAGCTTTTTAATTTTCGTTTTAAAATTGATTTTGGGATCAAATACATTTAATACAACCAAGTCATCAAATAAGAAGTAAAGCAGGAATAAAATACAGTTAAGGAATTATCGCATTTTTTTTTTATTTCTTGAACTTCTCTTTTAGAGCTGATGGCCATAGGCAGGCAAAATCAATAGCCTATGCCACTCCCTAAAATTGAAACTTTGAATATAAGTAAAACTCCAACTCTGAGAATAGATAAACATTTTTTTCGTTTCCTGCAAATTTGGTCTCTATGCACTTAGCTGTTTTTGATTTTATATGTCTCAATTATAGAATTGTGAGACTATGTACAATTACAGAAACGCTCTTTAAAGACAATTGTAAGTACGACGCGCACGCCACTAAAAGTAACATGTAACGTGTACATTAGATATATAAATACAAAAAGCGTGCCAAATGAGGTTTGTCATCAGCAACACATTTGGAACCTTAAACCACCATATATCTACCTCAGTGCTCGCTTACACTGTATAAGGAACTAACGAAACAATAACTTAAAATATTATTATTAAGATTTACATTTACATTATATTTAATATACATTGCCATTATTATAATTAAGATTTTGTGACTATACAAACAATAAACGCTTGTCTGTTCCGCATGAAATTATATTATGGAACACCTATCTGCTTACTTAATACTTGAAGAGCACTGGTATATATGGGATATTCTGTATGACATATGATAGATCACTATGATAGGTGAATTTGAGGACCGATCTGATCAGTGACCCAATTTTGTGAACCGATCACCATTATATTTAGCACACAGAAGTGATTTTAGATAGAGAAGAAATGATTTTTTATTTATTTTTTATCATAGGAGGCAAACGAACAGGTGGGTCACCTGATGTTAAGTAATCACCACCGACCATAGACACTTGCAAACCACAGAAGTCGTTAGTGCGTTGCCAGCCTATGTTTGGGGGAGGAGGGGAAGGGGAGGGGAGAAATGAGGGGAGTGAAGAGAAGGGGAGGTGGGCCTCCAGCGTTCTCACTGACCGAACGAAACGCAACAATGCAATTACTGTTACTTCACGTCGGTTTTCTGTGAGAGGGTGGTACTACCCCGGCCGAGCCGACCCATTCATGCTGAAACTACAAAAAGCTTCAGCGTGGAGTAGTCCGGTGAAGCTGTGAAGACCCTGCCGGGTAGAGTAGTCAGTACGAAAAAAAAAAAAATTCAGCGTGGCTATGATTTTACACCTACAATGATTTGAGATATGCTATCCATTTTACTATAATTTGTCACTAGATGACTCTGATTATTAACTATCCAGCTGCTCTGTGAACTCAAAATTGTACCACTTATGATATCTGAAATGACATTTGGCGTATCTTAATGGAATGTGTCCGTGAAAGTGTAAAAGCAAATTCTACCAAACTATTATGACATTGGTAACTATAACAATTTACTGGTTGAACCATCACCTGGCGACTGGCGAGGCCGTAAAATTACATAAATTAAAATGTTTTGTATATTATGAAGCCTCTATAAAGTTACGTACGTTCTATAACAAAGCGACATGACCATCCTACTGATATTATAAATGCGAATGTCAGTTTGTTTGTAACACTTTCATGAATTAACTACTTAGTCGGTCGTAATGACATTTTACATAGACGTTCTGAAGGGTCCAGAAAAGAACATAGTGTACCTTTTATTTTGAAAAAATAATACCGTGGACTAGGTCAAATCTATATTAATGCGCGAGCATATCTGGTTTAATTTAAAAGAATGAACTGTACATAGTTTCGAAAAAAATATGTCCTTGATTATCCCCCCCTCATTAAAAATTAAAAGAAAACAGTGAAAAAAATTAAGCACTAATTCTTAAATAAACGTTAAACTATTTTAAATATGATTTCCACAAACACTAAATAAAGAAATATCAGACTTTAAGACATTACAACTTATATATTTATCGATTAAATCCAGCAGAAGAAATTTAAAACAAGGCTCATTTTCTTTTCCTTTTAACCACAAGCATTCCTAATTGTTAACAAAATTAAAACGTGCGTTATTAATTGCCAGACCGTTTTAGTTTTCTCGGGAACTCTCTATCAATATTAAATCGATTGAAACATCCTAAGTATTTCAATGCAAATGTATGGAATGATTAATTAACGCTGATCGACAATCTGCCACTGGATTCCACGACAGGAACCTTTACAGGTAGTCAGAATAGCTCATTAAATCATACGGTTGTGTTCTTATATTTGCATACGAAATTCTTAAGTACTGTCGCCGCCTTTTTAATATAAACCGACATATATTCGTAACTAGCTTTCGTTCGCATCTTTGCTCGCATTAATAGAGATTTAATCTATCCCTCAGGAATAGTACTTATTTCTGGATATATTCTTCGTTTCTGCAACTTGCATGCAAAATTGAATAGTTTAAGCGTAGTGTGTGATAAATTGGGGTGTAAGGGGTGTCGAATAACATCTAACACTTGACACTCAAGCCAACCTCACCTGCACGTAGTGCACCCTGCTGAATAACGAACGAGGCAATGGCGAAAGCGGGGTGGTAGGGTTTTACAACCCGACTGGGTCGCAACCACCATGTATATGGCGAAAAAGCCCGTCATAGTGATTCGCTTCTGCGGGTCGCGTTTCGGGATCAGCCTGTGCATATCCAGCATTTCGCAGGCCGGCATGACAGTGGCGACCGGTGATGGATAGTGTGTCACTCGATGGTCGCCATTGTTTATGGATTGTACTGTGCTTACCATCAGACACAGTGCAGTCATTTTGCCGTGCTACTATAAAAAATAAATAAATAAACAAACTCCAGATTAAAATACGCTTATTTGAATTATATATTTGCTTAATTTGGCTCAGAGACGTATTTTTCACCCCAAACTGAAAGGTCTCAGTGGTACTACAATCAATTTAAAAGTTAGTTGACATTTACTTACATCAAAGTATACCAAGTCTTTATATACTTATTACCTTTCCCCGCGGCTTCGCTCGCAACAATTTAGATTTATCTGTCTCTCGAGAACAGTATTTTTGTTTGTATGTACTCTACGCCCTTTTCTGTGCACCTAACAAAGAACGGGGATGCAAATTTCGCGTGAAAAGTAGCAAACTTACAAATTTCCTTTCGTATTTATAATATAATTTACTAGCCGGCACGGGCGGACGTAGTCCCGCCCTGATAATAAAAAAAACCCTTGAAGTTAGACATATGCTGTTGGTAACTTTTTTGTAGGCATTATCAAGCTCTACAACTTTTCTCTGGAACTCAATCATATATCTCTCATTGTTAAGGCAGCGTTCGTAAGAAACGTTTTCGTTCAACCGTTTATTCTCCGACTTAATTTTGCAAATACGACTACCACAAAAAGTCTTTTCATTTTTCGAGTAAATATATAGCATATATAGCACTCACAGATAATGTGGCTTTCTATTGGTATAAGACTTTTCAAAATTGGTATAGTATATCCAGAGATTACCCCCTACAACGTCACAAACTCACAAACTTTACTTCTTTATAATAATAATAATTATTATTAGTATAGATGATAAGAATACTAACTGGTCTCACGATTTCACACTCGCTTATTATTTTTATATTTGTTGTAATAAAAAGTTGAATTATAGCGAAATAAATTGTATCAGCACACAAACTCACTATCGTTTCATATAGTTTAAGAGTCCGACTTCATGAGCGATAGCGCCATCTAGTAGCGACGTATAGTAAAATGGATAACACAGAATCATTCCAAGAAAAAAATGCTTTGGTGTTCCGCCTTTAATGGTAATTGGTAAACGGTGTTGCTGTTTATCAAGCTTAGGTACATCAAGATTCATTTGTTTTATACTAATGGGACAGGCAGACGTTGTCCCGCCCTGATTATAAAAAAGTCCATGACAAATAATATACCAAAACCTTCCTCATGAATCACTTTATCGACTGGTGTAAACCGCATGAAAATCCGTTCATTAGTTTTTGAGTTTATCGCGAACAGACAGACAGACGCGGTAGGGGAATTTGTTTTATACTATGTAATAAAGAGAGGGGAGAGGAATGGAAGAAAAACAATAGACGACTTGATAAAAGGTCATAAAAATATTATGCAATTATTATTAATCCTTATATAATTATTTTTTAATTATCATACATTTTAGGTATAAAATGACTTCATAAATCAGAAAATACTATTAACAACACACAAACAGGCATGTATACTACCCACCTATATATAATTTATTGTATTACATAATATTCGCATCCGGAGTGTGACCTGCGAGAATAACCAACAAATTATAAATCTATTGTGATTCAAAGTGTAGACAATAACAATAAATCAACAAAGCATTTATAAAATCGCGTTTTCATTTAAAAGTGCGATCTTAAATGGGCCGCATCGAAACGACGTCAAGAAATAAAACGACAAAACTCCGGTATTCGGTGTTTCGGACCCCGAATAATTGTATTTTACAATCGAACAGTATAATAAATAATTCAATTTCGCGATCCGAAGATTAAATTACGGTCTTTGTCCATTTCGTATGCGACAATAAAAATGCAAATGTCC
Organism: Antheraea pernyi; assembly: GCA_015888305.1. Taxonomy (NCBI): domain Eukaryota; kingdom Metazoa; phylum Arthropoda; class Insecta; order Lepidoptera; family Saturniidae; genus Antheraea; species Antheraea pernyi. The sequence continues at coordinate 107,315 of MU159767.1, forward strand.
ACCAACAATGTTATAATTTACGGCATCGGGTTTTTAAAACAATCAGATGACCGTCGTCGGTTGTTCGATGATGACCGTTTTATGGCAATACCTCTTTTCGCTACTTCGCTACCTAATGATTAGCTGTGTGTTCATAAGATTTTAATGTCTAACTCCGAACTTATTTCTACCTTTAATACCTTTAACGCCTTTTTTGTCACATATTTTTTGGGGGCACGCTAATTTTCGAAAAGTCTATTTTTTTACGACCTCTACTACAGAGACAAACCACTGTGCGATGCGGTAACTGTTCAAGATAGTTTCGATTTTGTATTTGGATGACTTTGACGTATTAAAAAATACCTTTTTTTCGTAGTCCGGTGGAGCTGTTAAGACCTTGCTAGGTCAAAAGCGTTATAAATTCGAGAAAAATCATTTTTTTGTAATGGTTGGTTTTTTTTTTCAAACTATTTCATTCTTTAAGTTCTAATGACAATTTTTCAATATTTTTGATATCCCCTTTAAGGGCATTGCGTGCCCTCGCGTTACCCCACAAAAAAGCCCTGACTATTACTATGTTCAAAGGATTTATTAATCTTGGAGAATTACACTAAAACGATGGGTTACCAGTTATAAAATGTTCGGATCACGTCAATTAACGTAGGTTGGATTCCTGAATAAAAACTTACATTAGATTATCGAGAACGTATATGTTAAGATACAGAATTCCTGAAATTTAGTCTTAAATGATTCGACAATAATAGCAACCCAATAACAACACAAATATGTAGAATACAACCAATAATAAAAAACAAAGGCAAAACCGCGTTCATAGCTAGTTATATTTATATCAGCTATATCTTTAGCACGTGTAATGGATTTGGAATTATAATGTCCATGTTTAATATTGCAGTTAAATATACAAAAGAAAAAATGGTGTAATCGGAACAAAATGGCGTTTTGATTTTAGAGAGACAGATAAAAAAAAACATAAAAAGAATAAATAATAACGTATGCAAAGGTGTGAATCCAATTAACATAATGATTATTGTGAATATTACTCGGTGTAATATTGAGTGCCTCAAATAGTGCACAAAAGGAAAGGAAAAACCCGGACAATTCACAAAAAACCAAAGACACCTCTGTATCAGTCACTTACGCAATTAACACTATATTAATGTCTATGCGCCTACACAAATCATTATCGAAATGTCAACAAACATGTTTTTATATTGCTGTTTTTTTTTTTACATTCTTATTTTCTTCCTTATCATTTTATTGTCCAGATGTTTCTACAGCGAGTCGTTAGAGCCGAGTGCCACACCAAAAAATCAATTTACATGTTATTAAATGAATGTATTATGCAGATATTAGTATATATTATTCACCGAATAACTATAAATCTCGGAGGCCAAGACAAATAAGTCATAACATTGGAAGATCGGGTTAGGACAAGGCCAGATTTCGTTTTGTTTTTTTGATCATCAACAAGATTTAACAAGCTTCACGGTAAAATAATAATATCTAAAACTTATTTCATAGAATAATGTATATATTTAATTTCAATTGCTGTATTTTTGGTTTATTTACAGAGAACTAGTATTGACTCGCGGCTTCGCTAGCGTTAACTGTTCCTATTTTTCGGCAACATTACTTTTTCTCTGGATGAAAGGTATCGTACGTCCCTTTGTGTAATACAAAACTTCATGATAAGTTAATGCATTAAAGTGTAACAAACAGACTAACTCGCATTTTCTATAATATTGCTTAAAATTAGGAATAGTTAATTAGGACCGAGTTAATACCATAAATATTACTATCAGCTCAGTTGGTAAGCTGAAACAAACTACATATAGAGCACGATTTCAACGTAGACATAACGTAACGACTAAGCCATGCGGCGCGGTATCCCACTGGCATAGGCATTAACAGTTCGGCTTTTCTCGGTAATTCTCGGTTGTCGTGAGACCGCTAATTAATCTTCAACTCGCGATCGATATGCACAGGGCTCGAATTATGAGTACTCTTAAATTTGTACTTTATGTAGTAATAATACCCTCACTCCTAAGAGTCATCGTAGTGGGATGTAAAATAAGTTTATAATTTTAAAACACTTCTTGTAACTTTGAGAAGGTATTCAAACTTTTTTGTTACGCGATATTTATCTAAAGAATCCAAACATTGCTTAATAAATGTTTATAACAGGTTCTAGCTCTTAAATATGTAGATGGTATTTGAAGAAAATTATTTAAAAAAAGTTAAAAAAGTTAGTAAAATGATTAAGAAGTTTACGTACTTCATAAATTGCGAAAAAAGATATTAACCACATATACACTAATTTCATTACCAGGACGAAGTAGTTGGCGAAGAAAAGTTGAAATACCTTATTAATAGCATCCAAAAGATACAACGCTCATGGACTGCTGATAAGTCGTGACTGCTGTAAAAATTTTAATATATAGGAAAAATAATACCGCGGTTTTCATTTCCAACGAGGGAAATGTGTGAAATATAGAGACGTATGTACATTCATTTCTATGAAGCACTGTATTATTTTGTAATATAAAATAAAATATAATCTATTGGAAGTATTTGTTACGAACTACTTTAAAATTTAAATGATAAACGGTTACAGGTTCTTTAAAATTTAACAGAGAAAAATTATTGTGGTTTCAGTTTGTTACAACGTACCGCCATATGATTTTTTACTTAGACCTTTTTTCGTCTTCATTGAGCCGTTGCCGAGGGGGGCCTAGTCTGGTGCCATGCGGCGCGGTATCCCACTGATATAGGCATTAACAGTTCGGCTTTTCTCGGTAATTCTCGGTTATCGTGAGACCGCTAATTAATCTTCAACTCCCGATCTATATGCACACGGCTCGAATTACGATACTCTTAAATTTATACTTTATGTAGTAATAATAAGAGACTCCTAAGAGTCATCGTAGTGGGATGTAAAATAAGTTTATAATTTCAAAACACTTCTTGTAACTTTGAAAAGATATTCAAACTTTTTTGTTACGCGATATTTATCTAAAGAATCCAAACATTGCTTAATAAATGTTTATAACAGGTTCTAGCTCTTAAATATGTAGATGGTATTTGAAGAAAATTATTTAAAAAAAGTTAAAAAAGTTAGTAAAATGATTAAGAAGTTTACGTACTTCATAAATTGCGAAAAAAGATATTAACCACATATACACTAATTTCATTACCAGGACGAAGTAGTTGGCGAAGAAAAGTTGAAATACCTTATTAATAGCATCCAAAAGATACAACGCTCATGGACTGCTGATAAGTCGTGACTGCTGTAAAAAATTTAATATATAGGAAAAATAATACCGCGGTTTTCATTTCCAACGAGGGAAATGTGTGAAATATAGAGACGTATGTACATTCATTTCTATGAAGCACTGTATTATTTTGTAATATAAAATAAAATATAATCTATTGGAAGTATTTGTTACGAACTACTTTAAAATTTAAATGATAAACGGTTACAGGTTCTTTAAAATTTAACAGAGAAAAATTATTGTGGTTTCAGTTTGTTACAACGTACCGCCATATGATTTTTTACTTAGACCTTTTTTCGTCTTCAATTTTTAAAAGTTTTACAATAGTCAATCTTAATAAATTGCCGCTCAAAAACAGAAAAAGCCGCAAAAATAGTCTCTTTAAAATCATTTAAAACTCGTAATGTCGAATAGGTAGACAGTTAACAATAACGCCTTAGCGTTTTAAGCTTAAACATCGGCGGATCTTTGTGGTTAGCTATAAGTATAGGAATTATTGTGAAGGCATTACTCTTCAGTTTCTTTAAGTCAGCGGCGTGCAGAGATGAATGGTCGCGGAGCGTACATGTTGGACCTTCTATTATTTCAAGTCGGTCTTTATGTACGGACGTCACAGGACAAAGGGGGATATAAATAAACGTGTACATGTCGTGTATCGCCCTAGAGATGGTTTCTGAGACAATTCAGTCTGTATCAGTGTCACAGGAGAACATAAAGATCAGGAAATCTATGAAATCATTGATATATATCATATAATTTCTCGTGGCGACCTAGATACAATTTATAATCAGAGATACCGCATATATTACCTGAATTATCTTGAAATAAGTTCAGTTAAGATATCGGTATCAAAGAAAATGAATCAAGTATATATTCTTCTACAACTAATATTTTGC
>MU159767.1:113926-140358 GCA_015888305.1 Antheraea pernyi
ATACGTGATTGAGAATATGTATAGTAGAGGCTAATAAGAATTTACCTTATATACACTATAAATATATTAATAAACCAATAAAAAGTTATAAATTATATATAATTATTAAAAATTAATTATTATGTTAATTAATACTACCAAATAATATTACCATAAAATGTTTTGTGCCGCTTGGGTAGTTAATTATCCTTTCAAGATATATTTTACCAGTTAAATAGCCAAATATTTAAGTAGCTAGTAATTGAATATAAAATTAATTATTATGTTAATTAATACTACCAAATAATATTACCATAAAATGTTTTGTGCCGCTTGGGTAGTTAATTATCCTTTCAAGATATATTTTACCAGTTAAATAGCCAAATATTTAAGTAGCTAGTAATTGAATATTTGTCTGCTAGGAACACTGCATGAATCAATCAATCAATACGACGATGAACAAAAAACTTATATACACACTGAATATTTTAAAAGCTAATATTTGAAATCCGCATAATTTAAGCCTTAAGTTTAGTTTACTTGTTTCAAAATTTAAATAACTATCGGTTTTACGTATCTGCATTTGTTTTAAAAGTTGTAAAATGATTTAAGGTATTAGTGCAAGCCGACCTTCACCTGATGTTAAGTGATCACCACCGTCCATAGACACTAGCAACACCAGGTGAGTCGCATGTGCGTTGCCAGCCTATGTATGGGGGAGAGATGTTAGGGAAAGGAGAAAGGGGAAGGGAAAGGGGGAAAGGAGGTGGGCCTCCGGCGCTCTCACTGACCGAACGAAACGCAACAATGCAAGCACTGTTACTTCACGTCGGTGTTCTGCGAGAGGGTGGTACTACCCCGAGCGAGCCGACCCATTCATTCTGAAACTAGTAAATAACTACAGCGTGGCTCTAGGCTCTACCACCATACAAACTTATTTCTCATCTATTTGAAAACTTTCCTAAAATTGCACTATATCTTGGACATGAATGTAAAAATTTAAGAAGGAGATTCATACGGTTATGTGAAACTAATTATTGGACCATACAATAAGACTTTTTTTCATTTCTTTTTAATACCATTGGCGGCAAACGAACAAGCGGATCACCTGATGGTAACTGATCACCGCCGTCCATGGAGACCTGCGATACGAGAAGAATCACAAATGCGTTGTCGGCCTTTGAGAAAGGAGTAGGCTCGTTTCCTGAAAAATTACAGATTGTAATGGTCTGAAAACGCTACCGCTGGGAGTTCACCCCAGAGAACTGTCGTACGCGGAAAAACTGAACGTGAGAATCGCACAGTGCACGACTTTCAACCATCGAGATTACACTGATGGAATTTCAGTCTGTGACGAGTCGTTCTGTAACGGAACTCAGCAGCAGGTATCAGTCCAAACATCTCTTCAGAGCATTCTCCGTGCTAGATCTGAAAGCGACGCAGCGTCCCTACGAAGCGCCAGAGTGTCTAGCGTTAAGGAGAGTACCTGGTTGCCGATGATTCAAGCCGCTCGACGTAGGATTCGGTCAAGAGGAAGTAGGTGACCTTGAGGTGCTCCGGCTCAGAGGTGGGAACAATATTCCATGTGTGGACGGACTTGCACCTTATAAAGCTGAAGGTCCGGTGTATATTTACCCGATGACTGATATATTCCTGACAATAAAAACCCCTAAAATCACTTTTCAACCCAAAATATACCACATCACGTTGTCGTCGTATCTCTATAAGAAACTATTATAAGCTAGCTGTGCCCGCGTTTCCGTTCACGTGGAACCTAATGTAAAAAAATAGTGACCAGTAAAATCTTCTGAATGTATTATTTCCATTTACTTATCGACTTTTCTCTCGTACTTAAGTCGCGCGTCGTCATTTAAATTACAATACATTTTGATAGAGTGGACCGATTTTAATGAAACAAACACTAAGTTATTCTGGAGGATATGCTTAATGATTTTCTTGGTGTGGTTTTCGTGGACCCAGTACTTTAGCGTGTTCATACAAACAGATAGACAGACATTTCTAAAAATTATTGCAATGTATATTTGCATATGCATATTGTATATTTTGTAAATGTATATTGCAACTGTTTTTTGCAAATGTATTGTATTGTATTGTAAATGTATATTGCAACAGTTTTTTTCATTTCACGAAAATCGAAAAAGTTAGACACGTTAGATTTACATTGTTATTATATGTATGTATATAGATGTATAGATTTCGACACACGCACGACGTTTTTGCACATTTCATAATTATAATGAAAATACTATTAAGAATAATATACCGTAAGCCAAATGAGTAGGGATCAATATTGAGAATCGTTTCATAATTTTTAAATGAGTAATAGAAATTGTCCCAAAGGTTTACTAAAAATCATAAAAGTACACTTGCAGGTTTTCCACCCGGTATTCCGAGAAGTTAATCCGTTCACTTTTGGCGACGTCCCTTTTGTCTGTTTGTATACGAGATAAACAGCAGGAAACATTCGACTTATAAAGACATCCTGTGTGGTAAAATGACGTGAATACACATCCGCGCGCTTGGGAAAATAGACAAACGTCGCTATGGTAATTGTATGCATCAGGAAAATACAATTTGAGTGTATTCTCTTAGTTTTATGTATACATAATACTAACAACCACTCGTGACTTCGTCCCCATTATGTTATAATATTAGTTTATAATTGGCGTTTGGTCACAAATCGACCATGTCACCGCAGTGATATACAGCAAAACTAAAAAAAATAAAAGCAAAATGTACAGAAACAATCAATAATTTACCGGAAACCAGCCTGTAAAGCATTCTTGCTTCCTCTGATGTCAGGAAAACAAGGATGGCTTTACATACACCCACAGATCTTAATGAGTTACTCATTTTATTCTCCAGTTAACCCACCCTCTTCCCCGGGAGGGTGGCGTATCCATAAGGGATTTCCCCAAGTTAAAAAAAAAAATCTACTCGATGCGCCTAAAACCTTGGGCTTTAATTCAGTCAAAATAGACATTTGACTTAGCCAAAATTCGCATAGAGCTGAAAATTGGCAGAGACGTTAAATACATCATTATAAATATAATTTCAAAAATCCCCTTCGATCCTACTTCTGCAAAATATTTATTCAAGGTCAAACGTACAAAATTAAGGGTTTCTCCATTTTTCTCGAAAACGATAAGTTTTATCGTGAAAATAGGTTTTTGTCTATTTTGACTCGGACAATCGGACATTATGTGATACACATCTACAATGTGACATATGTTACAATAATAATAACAATTAGATTTAATATAACGCCCTCTCGCGGCGAGCCATAGTAAAGTAGATAGAATAAAATCATTTTCTATGATATTGATACATTAACTATGAGTTCATGCTCGTTCTTTCGCTGGCATTAATGTAGTTTTGATTTATCCTTCGAAAACAGTACTTTTTCAGGATTAAAAGTACCCTAGGTCCTCTTCTGTACGCCTGACAACGTGTTTGCAAAAAATCATAATCATCGGTTCAGTAGTTAATACGTGAAGCCCCGTAAGAGAGTAACAAACTCACATTCACATTTATTTGTAAGGAAGTAAGGACTAGTAATGTAGTAGTACATGAATATGTCTAGGTGGTAGAGCCACGTTGAAGCTATTACTGGTTGCAGCATGAATGATTCGGCTCGCCCGGAGTAGTACCACCCTCTCACATAAACACCGACGTGAAGTAAGTAAGTGATCACCACCGTCCATAGACACTTGCAACACCAGGGGAGTCGCAAATACGTTGCCAACCTGTCTTGAGGGAGATGGGGAGTAAGGGAAGGTAGTCCTCCGGTGCTCTCATTGACCGAACGAAACGCAACAATGGAAGCACTGTTACTTCACGTCGGTTTTCTGTGAGAGGGTGGTACTACCCCGGGCGAGCCGGCCCATTCGTGCTGAAACTATCAATAGCCTCAGCGTAGCTCTACCACCTACCAACATATATAAGCAAAGACGTAAGGAATAGCTTAAATGCAAGGTAGATGAAATAGCGAAAGGTGCCTGGTGTAACTTGTGACCCACGAATGCCATTAAAACTCAAAGGGAAGGTGTATAAAACTATTCTAAGACCAGTCATGTTGTATGCATCCGAGTGCTGGGCCACGAAAGAATGTGAATGAATGTTAAGGTAGATGAGTGGATAAGATTAAGAATGAGTATATCAGAGAACGTTTTAAAATAGCACCAGAGACAGAGAAGTTGAGGAGTAATAGGTTAGCATGGTATGGGTATCTCATGAGGAGAGATGAAAACCATGGAACTAGAAAAGTTTTGAGTATGATGGTAGATGAATATAGGAATAGAGGAGGACTGAAAAAGGTATGAATGGACTGTGTGAAAAATGATATGAATGCTGAGATGACATCGGACAGGCGAGAGTGGAAAAGGAAAACACGTTGTGCCAACTCTACTTAGGTGGGATAAGAGTAAGATGATGATGTAGTCTTTCACAAGTAACTTACCATCAGGTGACCCACCTTTGCGTTTCCCTCCTATGATATAAAAAAAAAACTCAATATATCAGTTTATCGTCACATCATCTATCTATGTATCTATCTGGTGGAGTAAGCATGATCATGATTTGATTCTCATTAAATAATCCACTAAAAGTCCTTTGACCATAATCTCATTTTTATGTCATAGGTGGCAAACGAACAGGTGGGTCACCTGCTGTTAAGTGATCACCACCATCCATGCACACTAACAACCCCAGAGGAGTCGTAAGTGCGTTGCCATCTTTCGGAGGGAAGGGTTAGGGGAGGGAAAAGGAGAGGAGAGAGGAGAGGGGAGGGGAGATAGGTCTCCGGCGCTCTCACTGACCAAACGAAACGCAACAATGCAAGCACTGTTACTTCACGTCGGTTTTCTATGAGAGGGTGGTAGTACCCCGGGCGAGCCGACACATTCATGCTGAAACCAATAATAGTTTCAGCGTGGCTCTACCACCATTTCTATTGTTAGTGTCGTTTTTTCTGCAAACGTAGAATGAGGCGAAAGATAAAATTTATGAAAAGATTTTTATCTAGTTACGCCAAATAATTATAACTTCTAACGCGTGTACATAAGTACACGCCGCTTTTTTTTCTTTACTACTAAGGTTTTGCGAGGTGTTGTAAAACACTGTCTTAAGGTATCAGTAAGGCTTTTCGTATAAATTTTGAATATACATATAACACAATGATACTTTATTATTACTGAAATGGCTAATACCTGCGACTTCGCCTGCGTTATCCTGCGCATGGGCTCCACACCGCCAGCCCCACTTTTCCACGGTGAGAAAACTCACATCGCTAAACGCGTAGTATTTAACATCGTATATAAACGTATATAAAATCGTATACAACATCGTAACTTTAAGACTATATGAGCTTATATTCAATAAAGATGTCGTGACATTTTATAGAAGTAAAGAAACTAAAAAAATAAATCAAAATGTATCGAGAAGTTTTTGATGTGAGGCGAGGCGAGGGTAAGCCTGTTGGAGTGACGAGACGTGGCGACGCGATGCCATGCGCAAGCGATTGTGCGCAATCTCTGTTTCCGCACTGAGCTCGCATACCTATAGTTTATACATTGTCGTTTACTACGTTACACGTGTTATTCACATCTACCAGGCGTCCAGTGACGGCTCAATTTTTTTTTATATGATGCGAGCACAATGGCTGGCTTCTATCATTTTATTGATGTATACTAATATTATAAAGAGGTAAGGTTTGTGAATCTGTGAGTTTGTAATGTTATGAGTTTGTGACGTATTAGCGGGTAATCTCATGAACTACTGGTCGGATTTGAAAAATTCTTTCAGTGTTATATAGCTAATTTATCGAGGAAGGTTATAAGCTATATATTATGGCAAAGAACATAGGAAGGGAGCACCACTGAAAAGTGTTTCAAAATCGGGATTCTTTTTCCTCTTGAGAGTTAGCAGAAAGTAACTATTCCACACGAAGGAAGTTACGGGCAGAGGCTAGTATAAGATAAATGGCGAATGTGGAAAAATTCTTCCCTTAAATTAGCTACACACCAATCGATCAGCAGTAATACGTCAAAATTTACAATACCTATTACAAAATCAAAACCAATAACTATTCATCAAATAGCTGAACAATACGATAGCTAAGCGTTTTCTCTTCAATCTACGAGTGTTTATACCTACTTAAACACGGAGCGAGTGAAAGATAAGCCGTTGTTCAGGCCGACACTAAATTTGGATTAAAGGGATCGTAGTTACGAAGCGAAACGACGCGACGGTCGACGCAGACGGTGTACCTACTCGTGGAGGCTTCGCGTTCCCACGGCAAAGCGCCCGGGGCACAACGCCGACGCGACTGAAACAGACGTGCGCCGATTACGCGCTCTGAACACTGGTGAACGTCTAACTAGTTACGAGATGACAGTTGACTAGATAGGTGTTTTGATGTTTAAAAAAGCTTAGCGGTTAATATATACATTATATATAAATCAACAGTGGAAAAACAGTTAAGAAAATCTACCTCTTCTGTTTCTTAGCCGATTTTCCTCATTACTTTATTTTTTGTAGCTATTCACGAGTTTTAATATTATCAACAAAAATTATGGAAAATGTGTTTTTTTTCTCTGTGACTAAAATCATTACATAGTATAAAACAAAGTGGGGACTTTGTTCCGGTAGGGGTACCGCATTTGTCTGTCTGTCTGTTCGCGATAAACTAAATACATTTTGAACGGATTTTCATACGGTTTTCACCAGTAGATAAAGTGATTCATGAGGAACGTTTTGGTATATAGTTTGTGAAGGATTTTTTTTATAATCAGGGCGGGGCAACGTCTGCCGTGTCCGCTACTATAATTATAAATATAAGTTAGATCATAGGACGAGCACTCGTACCTATAAACAAAATGGCAGAGGTTTGTAGTATGCGTGTATCACTCAGAAACTATTAAATAAATTTCGATCAAATATTTAAGAATTTACTTCTTAAACGCTTGGTCCTTGTCTAGAAAAATCTTATCACGATAGTTTTACTTACAAAGTTATTAAAGTACTAGCCTCTGCCCGCGACTTCGTTCGCGTGGAATAGTTTGGAGCTGCGAGTGTGAGCGATTAGCGTTTAGAGAGATGTTCATTTTGGTTGTAATGTTCATGTGATTAAAAATATACGGCCCTAGTTAAAGTATCCATAATACAGAGAAAAGATAACAATACTAAAAACTAAATAAAATCATTTCTAGATCATACTAAAATGACATACTTCAGAGACAGACCTACTCTAAGCTTTAATATTATCTTTGTAAGCTACATATGAATGTAATCCCTGAATACTATAGATTGTATTAAAGTTCCAAACTTATCTTTATATTTCTAATGTGAGTGTGAGTTTGTTTGTTACGCTTCCACTTTATAACTACTGAACTGATTATCATAACATTTTACATACACTTTTCCTAGGGAAAAAGACATACGATACCTTTTATCCAGAAAAAAAAGTATTATACTCCAGTGGGATATGTCAAACGTAGATTAACTCGATTAAAGCTGCGAATAAAAGCTAGTTCTAGTGGCTAGCTGGTAAGTTCACATGCGGTAGAAGTGAAACTTAGTATCTATATATTAATACGTGAAGCCTAAACTTTGTATCCCTTTTTAAAGGAATTGGGCGAACGGATGAACGTGAAATTTGGCATAGTTAAAGTTTATATGGAGGAGAAGTGCAGAAAGCTATTTATTTTATATAAAATGCATTAGAAGTACATTAAATTAATTAAAATATGCATTACTCACACTACTGCTTCAATTTTACACAACATATACACACATGTAAATAAAAAAGACATTTTGACATCTGTCAATAAAGGACTTCAAAAAAGGTTGTGAAGGAGGTTGCTATGCTCGACTGTATGTATTATTTTACTCTTACGTTCCAATTACCCTTTTTCATTCTACATTCTACAATGATATTATAACATAATACCCTTTGACAAAAGAACCCTAATAAAATTCAAACTTTAAAAAATCAGTGAACTATGGTCGAATGTCGACCTCTGGGCGCCCACTAGTTAGTATTATTGTTCAATATTAAATTAATTCAAATCCCTTGAGATGGAATTCTGGTACTAAGATATATCAGTCTACGTTTTATGTTTACTAACTTCATTATCATATTCTACAATATCACTTAACATCAGGAGTAAATTATTAGTCCAAAATCCCCAGTAAATAATTCTATATTAATTAAATTTTGATTGTAGTAACCTAATTAGCAAATGAATATGGCATTAAGTACCTATTATAATGTGTGATAGTGTCATATATCAGACATATTATGACTATGGCTGTGTCTTTTTGCCAAACGGATTACGGAATGTTTTTTAAAAAACTTATGGTAGTCGTTCTGGTGGTAATCACTGAATTAAACCATTGTTCTATTTATCTAAAGTACCCCTGATTCTAATCTCGATATGTAACAATTAATTTTTCAAAAATCGCTTACATTTAAATTCCATCGATTGCCTCAAAATAGCAATAGTAAAAGATAATATCGCGGAAACACGGACATGTTGGCGAAACACCTTATTATCGCCACATATTGAGAAAATATAGACATTCAATCTCAGCCTATAAAATCCTATATTGCGGTCTTGATTGAGCCCGTGACTCACCAGAGAAGAGGCCTATACTGAGTCATAGAAAGATTAAAATCTAATATTAGGTATAACAAGCCGGTGTTAACGTTATGAAATGTATATATACTGAAATGCCAGATAGGCAATGATGTTCATCAAAGCGTCATCGAAATATTTCGATTATAATTTATCGTTTCATTGCTAAATAGTGAAGCAATACCGATTGTGTGATAGCTTGTTAGGTATGTTCAAATTGCTCGATTGAGCTTGACTTCGTAAAAGAAAATTTTGTGATGTAACTATAGCTACTAGGGTTTTTTCCAATGCCCGCTTGGCTTAACTACTGCCAGTTAGCTGAAAATCTATCGCCTAGCACCTTTAGATGTCTTTCGGCAGCTGCACTCGACATCCAGTTAACAATAGGTCAGACTGAGGTCAATAACTAAGATCTAATATGTATAAAAAACATTGATATACAAAACTTTAAAAAAAATATGTGCCGTCACGGGAAGCCTGGCAGATGTGAAACATCGAAATTGTTCGAATCTCAAATTACACTATAGATAGGCGAGCTCAGTACGGCAAGAGAGTAGTAGTCCGATGAAGCTGTTAAGACCTTGCTTGGTCAATAGCGTAGTCAGTTGGAAAAAAAAATACGGCAAGAGAGATTGCGCAGTCGCTTGCGCATGGCACGCATCGCCACGTCTCACACACACACCACGGTATCGCCACACCAACTATCATACCCTTACCTTCGGCTATAGATGTTTCACATTAAAAAAAAATCAAATGGTCAGGCTAATTTCGAACCTATACACCATATGACATGCCCATGTTGTAGTTATAAGTTCTGATAGTGTAATAAAGTACACAGTTTATTGCTTCTATATATACTTTCATGTGATTCTGTCGATAACTAAATTTAAACATTCAAAATGTCAAATGTCCTAATCAAACCTACACACGTCCGCTCGTTTCCCAAACTACAAACTAAAGATAAAAATCACTAAATGAAGACCTCCCTATAACATGTATACATTTACCCATTCATTCAGCCTCTCAACTATTACAACTCAACTAATAGTGGTCAATTCATTAAATACACGTCTGTGAATGGTGGAAAGCGAACAAGCATGTCAACGGTTCACCTAATTATCGTCGCATCTTCACTAGAAACCAACTTACAATTACCATCACATAACCGAAATCCATGTTTTGTTAAAAAGTAAGTTTTATTTTAACAACGGCAAATAGAAAATTGTATGTCTATACAAATATTCGTCACGGTCGCACAGGCTCGAACGGATATAAAAAAAAGGATTCGTTGATCGACTTGTGAGGCCTAATTAAGATATGTATCGATGAACCAACCCACCCCTGTTTTAAACACTATTGTCCTTTATACTTTAATCTTAAGACTCGACGAGTTCTGAGACTATCGGTCTTATTTATTTCGTATATATAATTAGTTCTTTACATAATTATGTGCTCGGATGGCTGAAGGAAATTACATAATGCAATATTAAATTGCGATACGAGATGACTTTTTAGACGTTTTTTTGTGTGTATTATATTTTTCACAACAAATCAGCAACGTCAATTCAATTAATGCAAAAATTATCAAACAATATAAAGACGTTCCTTCTATAAGCAACGTATTGATTATTAGTAGTTTTGGACTTAAAATACTTCTAAAATATAAAATAACTGGCTTTTCACCTGAAATATATTTTATAGACAGTCAAGCACTTGATATGAGCGCGCTATATTTCTTTCTAGGTGGTAAAAAATTATACAATAAACAAGAAGGAAGAACATATAAGGAATCAAGGCTACTAATAGACTAATGAGTGTATATTTTCCTTATATTTAGATCATATATCGATAAGAAAATTGGGTTCAAAATAGTATCAGTGTGAATAAGAGTTCACGTCCAAGCTGTTCCCATAGGATTTAAACGGACGATTCTGTGACATATTACAGACCTGGTGGTTAATAAACAATGGAGTAATAATTAATGTCGAAAAACAAAAAAGTAAAGTGAAAAAAGACGGCCTTTTTTAATTACATTATTAAACAAGTTGGTAAGTTTAAAAAGTTACTTTCAACTTTCCTTCATTTTCTTATTCACAGATGTCATACTTAAGTATTATAAGTACAAAATGAAGGAAAATGTAACGAGAAATCGTGTGTTAAAATGAATCAAAACGTTTATACAACAGTTCGTGCCTAAGGAACACACATATCTTTACATAGAATAAAATGAAGTCGCTACCGCTTTCTCTTAGATCTTTTAAACTATTCAACAGATTTTAATACTGTTTACAATTTTAGTACAATTCGGCATTATATACAGCGATTCAAGAGGAATGTTTATATGTATAATAAATACATATTACAGTACAGAAAAGCCGAAGAATTCAAAAAATTGTAATGTTATATCGTAACAAACGTATTTTTGTGCGATTAAGTCGCAAACGCTGGCTAAACCTTACGAGATAGATCAGATAAATATACTACGGAAACGTACACCTTAAAAAGATCGATGAAAAAGTTCCCTATGGTATATATTTATCTCTAAAGGATAGCCCACAGTAACCATATTTATCTTTTTACAAAAAATAATTATGAGTTATTTACCATGCTATTTTTTTATACAATACAGTATATTCCTTATCCACTTAAATACATTACATACAATGTATATGTCATGTTATCTACATATACTATCTACACAATAAAAAGTGTGTGTGTACTTATGTACACGCGTTAGAAGCTATACTTCTTTGGCGTAACAAGATAAAAATCTTTTCAATACTTTTATCCTTTGCCTTATTCTACGTTTGTAGAAAAAACGAACCTGACAATGGAAAAAGTTGACTATATCTAACTTCAGGGTGTCGATTTTTCGTGACAGTGTGAGCTCACATCGTAATAACTTAGGGTGTCGGTTTTTCGTGGCGGTGTGCGCGCGTATCGTAATAACTTCATGGTGTTGCTTTCCCTAACGCGCTAAATGAAATATAACTTCAAAACTGCCCTTAACAGAATTTCATTAAAATACCGAATCTGGTGCGTGTTGCTAGTATACTTTAAAATATAAGCGATGATGGCTCAGTGGCTTGCGTGTTCGGACATCGCTTCGATAAACATAGGTTCGAATCCTTGCGAATAAGCCGGTGCCTTCGACGTGGGAAAATATCGTTAGAAAACCATTGTAGGTAGAGATTTTTCTAAGCCCGCCTAACTAGCTACCATCCTTAAGTTAATAATGTGTTGCCAAGCACCTACAGGTATGTTCCGATAGCTACACTTGAGAACCCTCTAGATTTAATGTATTTACCATCTTGACCACATCATAATTATCTGCCTCGTACTTCGACCTTGTGGAATCGACTCCCAGCGGCGGTATTTCCAAACAATTATGAATTGCAAACCTTCAAGAAACGAGCGTACACTTTTTTAAAAGGCCGGCAACGCACTTGTGACTCCCCTGGTGTTGCTAGTGTCTATGGACGGCGGTGATCACAAAGGAGGCAAACGAACAGGTGGGTCACATGATGTTAAGTGATCACCACCGTCCATAGACACTAACAACACCACGGGAATTGCAAGTGCGTTGCCAGCCGGTGTTTGCGGGGAGAAGGGAGTGGAGAGGGGAGGTGTTCCTCCGGCGCTTTCACTGACCGAACGAAACGCAACAACGCAAGCACTGTTACTTCACGTCGGTTTTCTATGAGAACGTGGTACTACCCCGAGCGAGCCGATCCATTTATGCTAAAACCAGTAATAGTTTCAGCGTGGCTCTACCACCTACCAAAACCATTTAACATAAGATGAGACTGCCAAACGCTAAAGCCGATAAATTATTATAAAATATAGATTATTCTCTTTGACAGTATACTGGTATTACATTGAAACTACAAAAATACCTTCTCAACTATCAAATAGTGAAAACAATATGTTAAGTAATCGAATTAATTTGATTAATAAATTAATAACACACGAAATCTCACCAAATCATAATTGAGGATATCTTTCGCCAGCACCTTACGAATTCGCGTGGGTGGACTGTAAGAATTACATACCGATTTGATTGATAGACATGGGAGGGCAAATTATTTTTATTAGAATATTAATTTTATGGGTGTAAATTGAAAAAAAAACGAAGAATCGCATTTAAGCGTGGGCGGGCGATTCACACTAATGAAGCTTTAGAACAACGCTATTTGGAAAGTTTGATGAAAGCAAAATTAACCTTCAAGTTTATATTTCCTATTAATATGATGAATCATGAAGACTCTTTACGCTCTTGTATATTTTAGTGTGGTAGGCAGAAGTGTGTAAAATGTGTGATATATCAAAATTAAACAATAATTAAATAAACAAAATTAAATGAACTGAAATAGTTTAGAAAATTATCCGATACGAAATATATATGAGAGTTGTTGAGGTATGTATGCTTGGTACACATATATGTTTCAACAATTCAAATATGTATGAATTGTTAGCTCAGCTTAGTTCAGAAAGTACGCGAATTTCATGTATCAGGCAACAGCCTAAGCCGAGGTGTGCCGTGCACCCTTGAGCTGGTTGCCCAAATAAAAATCGGCTGAGTGCCTTAAGCGCTCGCCTTAGTAGTCCGGTGAAGCTGTTAAGACCTCGTTAGGTCAATAGCGTAGTCAGTTCGAAAAAAAAAAGGCAATGGATTTGTATTTATATTATGGACAGTAGATTCTCTATATTTGTTTATATGGCGAAACTAAGCTCCGGTACAACTATACAGATTTCATAAATTCTTTCACTATTTCAAAGGTGCAGTATTCCGGATGGACTTAGGATGTTTATCATATTACTATATTCTAATGATTTAAAGTTAAAAAGATACTTGTCAGCTAAGCCGGAAAAACGTGAGTGCCTTTTCAGAGCATCTATGACGTGTACTGACTGCGTTTTTAATCTTTCAGGGAAAAAATTAAATGCTGAATTGTTCCTAATAACAAAATATATAAAAAGGAAGTCCAAGACCTTATATATCCATTTCCTAAGCTTAAGTCACAGTACCCATTTTTACCTTTAAAAATCTTGATCAAAGGCAATCGGACAAAAGACGATCAGTTTGATAGTTCTTACGTGTTCTCATAACAATTAAAAAAGCGATCAGTTTGATATCTGTCGTAGCTTCACACGGGAATAGTTTACCTACCTATTGCATCCAAACAAAGCCAGGATGGCCCACTAGTATACGATAAAGGAATAAATTACCTTATAGATCATTAGAGCTACAGCCTAGCGAATACATGTAAACTCTTGTAGTTACTATGCGGCTTTGTAAACACATTTGCATCCCGACTGAAACGCACCGCAGAAACCTCAATTGATTGCAAAAACAAAAATAATCATTATACCTACCCATATGAGTTACGACGAAAATAACCGTCTGAAGTATGAACGGACGCTATCGAAAAATGAGCCTTATTTCTTACATTTAAATTGTAACGTTGAACCATGTAAAAGCATATCATAAGTTGCTGTAAGCATCGTAGATTCCAATACAATAATACGTGCACTGGGCCGGCGCGCGCGCAGTCTGATCTGACCACTACTGTGCATTTCCCACGGGCTGCGTGGTCTACCCTCCCGCTCACTCTGTATAGCGTTCTCTCCGTCGCTCCTGATGGACTGCCGCTCTTTCTTTAAACGAAGTACACCCACACACGCCGTCGGTATTTCAGATTGTTCCGAGGTGTATACTGGCATACATTACGTCAGACCACAGGTTAACTTAGAGGTCTGTTATAGATATTGCACTAGACTCCCAGACGTGATAGTAATTGTTGGCTTTAGTGTATAATTTTTAAGCATATAACAGCCGATAATATTCACTTACCTCTTCACTTATGACAAGTGATATGGTAAAAAATGATGCAGCTATATTTATATTTTGCAAACGGCAATGTTGGATCCGAAATCTAAAAAAACGAAAATATCTATTACCATTTATTTATAATTGAAATAAAAAAAATCTTAGTCATTGCAATTACATTAATAAAATTGTTTATTATTCGAAACCACACTATACATAGTTATTTCAAACGGCAAAATTTACTAAAATTTTTGGTAGTCCTTTTTATATTCAAGCTACTATATCTTATCACCTTCTCCAGCATTATCTCACCAGGATATCGTTTTCTAAAAGACAAGATATCTAATTACAAAGAAATATAGTAACATCCTATTATTTAAACTGAGAAATTGGATACATCAATAGGATATTAAGTGGGTGACATGATATATGACACATTATATTCGCATATACGTTGCCACACTGAAATATCGAAGTTAAAGCTCATGTGTACAAGTTACCAACCACACTCTTGAAATTAGAACACAACGTTAGCATTAACAGTACAATTTGTGCTTAGTCTTGTATGTTATTTAAGTTGTCTACGACATAATGAATAAAAAATGTAAATGTAGTTAGATCTTATACTTACCGATTGACCAAAAATGAAATTGCCACTACCCACATATTTGATTGACCTAATTTGGAGTGGTGATAATGATTTACTATGAAAATTAAATAGTTACAAGTTAAAATTAAGTAGGTATTGCCTTATATTAAAATGTATGGACCTTCAATTGACGTTAGTATTCACCTAGATACACAATAATATTGGGCAAACCAATTTTTTGTTTTGTTCTCTCTAACCTTTTACCTAAAACACACTATGTAGTAACATATTAGAATAGAATTTGTATTATAAAGTTCTAGCACTGAAAGATCAGTTCATGTACACAAGAATTTTACGAAACATATTTCACTTACTTGTATGTCAGCAAATATATCTTGAACCACAAACTACGTTTCTAATGACATTAAAACAATTATATCTTTGAAATAACGAATCAATATATCAAATACATAATCGTGATAAAGATCTATTATTTTATTAGTGCACTTAATAGATAACATTATGTTCCGATTAAAAGTAATTGTATGACATAATAAAACAATTCTTTTTACAGGTAAAATGCATCGCAATCGAGATGTAATCAACACCATAATATATATAGAAAAATGCACCTAAAATATAGTTTGTCTGTCAAACAATTATAGTTATTGGTTATCTAGATTGCAGATATCGGTTCAATTGCCAATTTAAATAATCGAGTCATGTATTTAGTATTTGTTTCCTTTGAAAAAGATATAGACGTGAATTTTATTTAAAATATATCTATACAATAATTGCTGATCATCATAAGTTGCAAAGATAGATTAAAAATAACATAATTGTGACATATTATAGACAACAATGGTGGCATGAGACGCCATTATTAAAAAAGTTGGAAATTGAATGGTGGTATAAATTCTTGATTTTACCAAAAAATTGGGAATATTTCAAATAATGAAAATCAATTATAAATGAAATACTCCTGTTTTTGGTTTTACATGATTATTTTTTTAAATGGACCAAAAATAAGTTCTCGAGAAGATACTTATAGCTTATATGTAGGAATTTTAAAGAAAAAATATGAGATGATTGTTAATAAAGTAAAATAGTAATGAAAGTGATATCGTCCAAAAATTACAATGAATATTTTAAAATAATACCTTTAATATAAAAATTAACGAGAAAATCGAGTAAAATAGAATAGTGTCGCTCTAATTCCGAACTGTCTAGAGAGCGTGCGAGTCGCGTCGGCTGTCAGTCATTGCCGCACGCAAAGATTACCTACAATACAGCCTAATTAGGGTATAATCACAAATCAAAATGCTTAGACGAAATACCTACATCAGAAATCGCGAATGATATAAGGTTTGGCCACAAAAAGGATATTTTAATTTATTGTTAACTAGTAACCGCTCGTGACTTCGTACGCGTTAATTATAAAAATAAAACATTTAATAACAATATAAAAATATTTTTTTTTTAGATTCGGATTAATAGTTTCAGAAATTACATGCAACAGTCATATTTACGAACTTTGACCTCTTTTAAAAACCTACAAAAGGTTTTTGGCGGGATCTTGGTCTGTCATGTAGTGGATTTATTTTTTATTCATAATCTTGTGTTACTTGACTCTATATTGTGTAAAATTGGTGGTGTTTTATGTAATATAGTTTGTTTATTGTGCATAAGTGAAGTGAATGGAAAATAATACCACGGACCATGAATTCTGAGATGCCACAAAAATTCCATGGAAAGTTCTAACAAGTTGGCCACCATCTTGTTAGTTCATTGAAATAATATCAAGAAACTTGTAATATCGATACTCACTTGACAATGGCAGTGATGGTCTACTAGAAGACTGGTTGCCAAAATGGAATGGAAGAACTTGAAATAATATTAACTAGCGTGTTCGGACATCGCTTCGATAAACATAGGTTCGAATCCTTGCGAATAAGCCGGTGCCTTCGACGTGGGAAAATATCGTTAGAAAACCATTGTAGGTAGAGATTTTTCTAAGCCCGCCTAACTAGCTACCATCCTTAAGTTAATAATGTGTTGCCAAGCACCTACAGGTATGTTCCGATAGCTACACTTGAGAACCCTCTAGATTTAATGTATTTACCATCTTGACCACATCATAATTATCTGCCTCGTACTTCGACCTTGTGGAATCGACTCCCAGCGGCGGTATTTCCAAACAATTATGAATTGCAAACCTTCAAGAAACGAGCGTACACTTTTTTAAAAGGCCGGCAACGCACTTGCAACTACCGTGGTTTTGTTAGTGTCTATGGACGGTGGTGATCACTTACCATCGGGTGACCCGTCTGTTCGTTTGCATCCTATAATATAAAAAAAGGAGGCAAACGAACAGGTGGGTCACATGATGTTAAGTGATCACCACCGTCCATAGACACTAACAACACCACGGGAATTGCAAGTGCGTTGCCAGCCGGTGTTTGCGGGGAGAAGGGAGTGGAGAGGGGAGGTGTTCCTCCGGCGCTTTCACTGACCGAACGAAACGCAACAATGCAAGCACTGTTACTTCACGTCGGTTTTCTATGAGAACGTGGTACTACCCCGAGCGAGCCGATCCATTTATGCTAAAACCAGTAATAGTTTCAGCGTGGCTCTACCACCTACCAAAACCATTTAACATAAGATGAGACTGCCAAACGCTAAAGCCGATAAATTATTATAAAATATAGATTATTCTCTTTGACAGTATACTGGTATTACATCGAAACTACAAAAATACCTTCTCAACTATCAAATAGTGAAAACAATATGTTAAGTAATCGAATTAATTTGATTAATAAATTAATAACACATGAAATCTCATCAAATAATAATTGAGGATATCTTTCGCCAGCGCCTTACGAATTCGCGTGGGTGGACTGTAAGAATTACATACCGATTTGATTGATAGACATGGGAGGGCAAATTATTTTTATTAGAATATTAATTTTATGGATGTAAATTGAAAAAAAAAGAAGAATCGCATTTAAGCGTGGGCGGGCGATTCACACTAATGAAGCTTTAGAACAACGCTATTTGGAAAGTTTGATGAAAGCAAAATTAACCTTCAAGTTTATATTTCCTATTAATATGATGAATCATGAAGACTCTTTACGCTCTTGTATATTTTAGTGTGGTAGGCAGAAGTGAGTAAAATGTGTGATATATCAAAATTAAATAATAATTAAATAAACAAAATTAAATGAACTGAAATAGTTTAGAAAATTATCCGATACGAAATATATATAAGAGTTGTTGAGTTATGTATGCTTGGTACACATATATGTTTCAACAACTTATATATGTATGAATAGTTAGCTTAGCTTAGCTCAGATAGGTCGTAAATTGCATGTATCAGGCAACAGCCCAAGCCGAGGTGTGCCGTACACCCTTGAGCTAGTTATCAAATAAAATCGGCTGAATGCCTTAAGCGCTCGCCTTAGTAGTCCGGTGAAGCTGTTAAGACCTCGTTAGGTCAATAGCGTAGTCAGTTCGAAAAAAAAGGCAATGGATTTGTATTTATATTATGGACAGTAGATTCTCTATATTTGTTTATATATCGAAACTAAGCTCCGGTACAACTATACAGATTTCATAAATTCTTTCACTATTTCAAAGGTGCAGTATTCCGGATGGACTTAGGATGTTTATCATATTACTATATTCTAATGATTTAAAGTTAAAAAGATACTTGTCAGCTAAGCCGGAAAAACGTGAGTGCCTTTTCAGAGCATCTATGACGTGTACTGACTGCGTTTTTAATCTTTCAGGGAAAAAATTAAATGCTGAATTGTTCCTAATACCAAATATATAAAAAGGAAGTCCAAGACAACATATATCCATTTCCTAAGCTTAAGTCACAGTACACATTTTTACCCAAAAAATCTTAATCAAAGGCAATCGGACAAAAGCCGATCAGTCTGATAGTTCTTACGTGTTCTCATAACAATTAAAAAAGCGATCAGTTTGAGATCTGTCGTAGCTTCACACGGGAATAGTTTACCTACCTATTGCATCCAAACAAAGCCAGGATGGCCCACTAGTATACGATAAAGGAATAAATTACCTTATAGATCATTAGAGCTACAGCCTAGCGAATACATGTAAACTCTTGTAGTTACTATGCGGCTTTGTAAACACATTTGCATCCCGACTGAAACGCACCGCAGAAACCTCAATTGATTGCAAAAACAAAAATAATCATTATACCTACCCATATGAGTTACGAAGAAAATAACCGTCTGAAGTATGAACGGACGCTATCGAAAAATGAGCCTTATTTCTTACATTTAAATTGTAACGTTGAACCATGTAAAAGCATATCATAAGTTGCTGTAAGCATCGTAGATTCCAATACAATAATACGTGCACTGGGCCGGCGCGCGCGCAGTCTGATCTGACCACTACTGTGCATTTCCCACGGGCTGCGTGGTCTACCCTCCCGCTCACTCTGTATAGCGTTCTCTCCGTCGCTCCTGATGGACTGCCGCTCTTTCTTTAAACGAAGTACACCCACACACGCCGTCGGTATTTCAGATTGTTCCGAGGTGTATACTGGCATACATTACGTCAGACCACAGGTTAACTTAGAGGTCTGTTATAGATATTGCACTAGACTCCCAGACGTGATAGTAATTGTTGGCTTTAGTGTATAATTTTTAAGCATATAACAGCCGATAATATTCACTTACCTCTTCACTTATGACAAGTGATATGGTAAAAAATGATGCAGCTATATTTATATTTTGCAAACGGCAATGTTGGATCCGAAATCTAAAAAAACGAAAATATCTATTACCATTTATTTATAATTGAAATAAAAAAAATCTTAGTCATTGCAATTACATTAATAAAATTGTTTATTATTCGAAACCACACTATACATAGTTATTTCAAACGGCAAAATTTACTAAAATTTTTGGTAGTCCTTTTTATATTCAAGCTACTATATCTTATCACCTTCTCCAGCATTATCTCACCAGGATATCGTTTTCTAAAAGACAAGATATCTAATTACAAAGAAATATAGTAACATCCTATTATTTAAACTGAGAAATGGGATACATCAATAGGATATTAAGTGGGCGACATGATATATGATACATTATATTCGCATATACGTTGCCATACTGAAATATCTAAGTTAAAGCTCATGTGTACAAGTTACCAACCACACTCTTGAAATTAGAACACAACGTTAGCATTAACAGTACAATTTGTGCTTAGTCTTGTATGTTATTTAAGTTGTCTACGACATAATGAATAAAAAATGTAAATGTAGTTAGATCTTATACTTACCGATTGACCAAAAATGAAATTGCCACTACCCACATATTTGATTGACCTAATTTGGACTGGTGATAATGATTTACTATGAAAATTAAATAGTTACAAGTTAAAATTAAGTAGGTATTGCCTTATATTAAAATGTATGGACCTTCAATTGACGTTAGTATTCACCTAGATACACAATAATATTGGGCAAACCAATTTTTTGTTTTGTTCTCTCTAACCTTTTACCTAAAACACACTATGTAGTAACATATTAGAATAGAATTTGTATTATAAAGTTCTAGCACTGAAAGATCAGTTCATGTACACAAGAATTTTACGAAACATATTTCACTTACTTGTATGTCAGCAAATATATCTTGAACCACAAACTACGCTTCTAATGACATTAAAACAATTATATCTTTGAAATAACGAATCAATATATCAAATACATAATCGTGATAAAGATCTATTATTTTATTAGTGCACTTAATAGATAACATTATGTTCCGAGTAAAAGTAATTGTATGACATAATAAAACAATTCTTTTTACAGGTAAAATGCATCGCAATCGAGATGTAATCAACACCATAATATATATAGAAAAATGCACCTAAAATATAGTTTGTCTGTCAAACAATTATAGTTATTGGTTATCTAGATTGCAGATATCGGTTCAATTGCCAATTTAAATAATCGAGTCATGTATTTAGTATTTGTTTCCTTTGAAAAAGATATAGACGTGAATTTTATTTAAAATATATCTATACAATAACTGCTGATCATCATAAGTTGCAAAGATAGATTAAAAATAACATAATTGTGACATATTATAGACAACAATGGTGGCATGAGACGCCATTATTAAAAAAGTTGGAAATTGAATGGTGGTATAAATTCTTGATTTTACCAAAAAATTGGGAATATTTCAAATAATGAAAATCAATTATAAATGAAATACTCCTGTTTTTGGTTTTACATGATTATTTTTTTAAATGGACCAAAAATAAGTTCTCGAGAAGATACTTATAGCTTATATGTAGGAATTTTAAAGAAAAAATATGAGATGATTGTTAATAAAGTAAAATAGTAATGAAAGTGATATCGTCCAAAAATTACAATGAATATTTTAAAATAATACCTTTAATATAAAAATTAACGAGAAAATCGAGTAAAATAGAATAGTGTCGCTCTAATTCCGAACTGTCTAGAGAGCGTGCGAGTCGCGTCGGCTGTCAGTCATTGCCGCACGCAAAGATTACCTACAATACAGCCTAATTAGGGTATAATCACAAATCAAAATGCTTAGACGAAATACCTACATCAGAAATCGCGAATGATATAAGGTTTGGCCACAAAAAGGATATTTTAATTTATTGTTAACTAGTAACCGCTCGTGACTTCGTACGCGTTAATTATAAAAATAAAACATTTAATAACAATATAAAAATAACATTTTTTAGATTCGGATTAATAGTTTCAGAAATTACATGCAACAGTCATATTTACGAACTTTGACCTCTTTTAAAAACCTACAAAAGGTTTTTGGCGGGATCTTGGTCTGTCATGTAGTGGATTTATTTTTTATTCATAATCTTGTGTTACTTGACTCTATATTGTGTAAAATTGGTGGTGTTTTATGTAATATAGTTTGTTTGTTGTGCATAAGTGAAGTGAATGGAAAATAATACCACGGGCCATGAATTCTGAGATGCCACAAAAATTCCATGGAAAGTTCTAACAAGTTGGCCACCATCTTGTTAGTTCATTGAAATTATATCAAGAAACTTGTAATATCGATACTCACTTGACAATGGCAGTGATGGTCTACTAGAAGACTGGTTGCCAAAATGGAATGAAAGAACTTGAAATACTATTAACTACTTGACAATGGCAGTAATAATCTAAAAGATTGGTTGCCAAAAATAAAGTTAATAATAATAAAACCTACAAAAAGGTTGTGATTTCACTAATAAGGTTATAATTATTTATTTCCAATGTGTACTTTTTTTTCTATTTTATTTTTGACAACCAGTCTTCTAGTAGACTATTACTGCCAGTGTCGAGCGAGTAACGATATTATAAGTGTCTTGATATAATTTCAATGTACTAAGATGGTGGCCTCTTGTTAGAACTTTCCTGGTAGTTTTTGTGAAGTCAGAATCCATGCTCCGTGGTATTATTTCCGATCCACGTCACTTGTGCACAATAACCAAACTATATAATTTTTTTCTAACTCTAACTATATTACGTAAAGCACCACCAACATTACACAATATAGAGCTAAATAACACAAGATTATTGATAAGATATAAAGAGCACTACATGTCATTCTAAGATCCCGCCAAAAACTCCCCAATGTGTACATTCTTAATAATTATCCTCCCGATTTTTTTTTATGCGCTGTTATCATCTAGTAGCGAAAGTCAACCATGATTAATGAAATTTTCAATGTAAAGGAAAAGTAACTTTATTTTTTTAATTTGATAATACTACTACTCATACATCCTCAACATCTATTAAAAAAGATAAAGAACATCGGTTAAGAAACAGCGGAGAAAGAGTTACTTAACTATTTTATCTCTATTTATAAATATACTATGATATACTAACATTTGTCCACAGCTTCATTCGCATAAATATGCATTTTATCAATCCCTCCGTAACAATAAAATTGTTGGGTGGTAAGTACTTTGTCTTTTTGTGTATCCGTGACGTGTATACAAAATTTCAAGACGATCAATGAACGCACTATCGGATTTAGAATACTAGTTAAATATTATTTTATGCAATCAACTTCAAACTTGAGGTAAATCTTAATACACTTATTAAAACTTTTTATGTACTGTAAACATATATATATAGTATGAACCCGCTGATGTTTCGAAGTCGATTTGAGTTTTATTCTTTTTCAAATGAGAACACTGTAGGTTACATTAAAAATATCAATAGGTAGTTAGGTTATCTGGTGAATTAAGTACATACCTATAAGTAGTTAATGGTTGTTGATAGCTAGTATATACCTACTACAGTAAAGGATGGAAGATATATCGCAAGGCTAAATGGGTGAACTGCTTTTTTTTCGAACTGACTATGCTATTGACCTGGTAAGGTCTTTACAGCTTCACCGGACTGGGTGAACTGCTACTCTTGCTCATCTATAGGTAACAACCAATACAAATAAAATCTCATTGCAAGGACTTGCTTGAACACTTTATCTTTCAGTTTAAATTCTTATTTGATACTAGCTTCTTCCCGCAACTTCCTTCGCGTGGAATAGTTACTTTGGGCTAACGCTAACACGCAGCGGAAACTGTCAAAAGGAATAATAACCCCGCTTTTGAAACATTCCTCATTGGTGTTCCGCACCTATTGGTCTTAGCGTGATGATATATAGCCCTCCTCGATAGATAAGCTAAATAGTGAAAGAATTCGTATTGGACCAATGAGATTAACGCGTTCAACCAAACCAACCAACCTTCCAGCTTTATAATATCAGTATACGTAGATTATTACTCTTCTCGTACTAAACTCGAGCCGTCATTCAAATTACAATAACTTTTGATAGAGTGGACCGATTTTAATGAAACGAAGACTAGGTTACACTCGAGGATATGTTTTATGATCTTCTATATGAGGTTTTATTGTAAACCCAGTACTCTAGTAGTGATGCGTGTTCATACAAACAGACAGACATTTCTAAAAATGATTTGAATGTATTTTATTACTTTTACCTTAACTATCTTTTTCTTACTATATGTATAAATAGCGAGTTGCTCTTCTCTGGAATTTTGTATTTACTTTTGAATTTTAAAGATGGTTCTTACAATCAGATGCAGTGTGATTCTTTAACAACCAATTTAAATTATATTCATTATATGGTTTTATTTATACTAAACGGAGTATATCGCTAAACATGCCTACTATGTAATATATAAGTGAGTTATTCAATTGTGTAAACATAGCCCCGCGCAATAAGCAAACGGGGATAAAGAAATTCTTTCTTGAAAATACGAATAGCAAAGCACTTTAAGAATATTTCCGGTTTTACGCACATACGAGTGTTTTAGTCATGCCACAGCAAATATTACTACATATTATAAAACGAAAACCTCTGCCAAGTCTGTCTGTTTGTTCGCGATAAACTCAAAAACCACTCAACTAATTTTCATGCGGTTTTCACTAGTAGATAAAGTGATTCATGCGAACGATTTATGTATATTTGGTAGTTTTTTTTTATCAGGGCGGGGCGACGTCCTCCGGGCCCGCGAATTATCTATATTCTAACTAGCGGGCTTGGCGGACGTTGTTCTGCCTTGAAAATAAAAAATCAACCGCAGCGCCACCTACTGAATCTAAACCATTCTCGGATCCACTTGAACATGCACACAAAATTTCATCAAAATCGGCCCAGCCGTTCAGGAGTTCAGTGACATATACACGTACAGAAGAAATTTATATATAAAGATAATAAAATACTAGAACATTATGTACTTATGGTTACAGAACACTGTCACAAAATGTGGAGGGATGTTCAATTCAATACCAAATCTCCCGTTCATAACAGAGCCATACGTACTGAACTTCAAGGCCAGTGTCACGATATACAACTAACTATACCTAATCCACATGATTATCTCCATCAAATTATTCGAATACAACAAAAATAATTGTTCATCAATGTAGCTGTACTCGGATTATCTTTAGGTACTTGAATAGAGAACCCTAAGAATTAAAACAACAACAGAGTAATATAGAATGTTCATCGACATCTAACTATTAACGAAGAATATAAAGTTTTTTTTTTCTCCAAATAAAAGAAGAAAGAAAAAAAGAAGGTGGTAGAGCCACGCTGTAGCTATTACTGGTTTCAGCATGAATGGGTCGGATGGCCCGGGGTAGTACCACCCTCTCACATAACACCGACGTGAAGTAACAGTACTTGCATTGTTGCAAATCGTTTGGTCAGTGAGAGCGCCGGAGGCCCACCTCCTTTCTCTACCCCTCCCCCATACACAGGCTGGCAACGCACTTGCGACTCCCCTGGTGTTGCTAGTGTCTATGGACGGTGATGATCACTTAACATCAGGTGACCCACCTGTTCGTTTGCCTCCTTTTGACATAAAAAAAACAAACAAAACCTTGGTAAAGTAAACGTTTATATGAAAACAAAAAAAGGCAATCTGATCAGTAGTACAAGTATCGAGGCGGTAAATTCAATAATAAACAAATTTCTATACACTATTATTTAATAAAAATGAACATAAACAATGAAACTTAACATATAAAGACTTACATTTACTAAAAATCTTATATGAATCAGTAAATTTTGATCTTACTCTAAATGATATCACGAAACAATTAGCCACATTTATTAAGTGACGTCATAAATGTAACCACTTTTTTCTCTTCTTTATTAGCAAGAAGTCTTCTTTATTAAAGATTATTACAACCATTTGCAAGTGGGTGATTGTTTCGTGTTATAGTCTTTTGATAACTTCAGTGTTCTAACAAAATGGTGGCCGCCTTGTTAGAATTTTTCAGAAAGTTTTATATTCTGTGTTGTTACTTGTACTCTACATCACATAGCACAAAAACAAAGCATATTAAATAAAAGGCCACAAATATTACACATTTTGTGCTTAAATAAACTACATTTATGAATACAAAAAAAATAAACAGTACATGACAGATTAAGATTCAGCCAAAAACTTAAGTTTACATATAAAAGGAACCCAAAAAGAAAATCTTTTGATTTTTAAAAACTATATTATAACTAAGGTAGTTAAAAACTAAACATTCGTTCCGATTTTGTGAAACAATAAAAGAAAATTGATGGGATAAACTTTCAGCATTTTAATTACCCGTGCCTACTATCCCGCACGAGTTCATTAGTTTTAGGAATATAACTCGAGGGACTTTCTCCCATGTGTACCTGTACATTAACCTACCTTGTTACCAATCCTTATTCCAATATATCTCAGTTTGCACTTAAAATTAATGTGTAATTTCTTTATACATAGTTCGCGTGGCTAAGAAATGTTGTCTAGACAATGTTTTATTTTTATACAAGGATAATAAAAT